>PVJH01025721.1:0-31032 GCA_004026705.1 Nesogale talazaci | reverse complement strand
TGGCTCCCCCTCTACTGCACTGAGCACCTGGCCTCTCCTGACATGTCCGAAGCACAGGAGATGCATCTCACCTTCCAAGGAGCACGCTGGGCGGATTTCTTCCGAGACGGACTTGTCTGTCCTTTTGGCCGTCTGCTGGGTGATCTCAGCCTTCGTCACGGGCACCACCATTCCAATGCCTCCCTTCTCCCATGGGAGAAAAGCTCTCATGACCATCACATTGTTAACAGCTCCTAGCAGCCATGCCGAGTGCCAGGTGCTCACTGCCGGCGCGTCCACTTCAACTCCTGGCACTCTTTGGGCAGGGCAGAACGGCCCCTGGGCGCTCCCCAGACTGTGACTCTCTGCCCAGGAGTAGAGCGCCTTGTCTTTCTCTAGCAGAGGGGTGGTTTTGAACCACTGACCTTTCCCTAGCAGCGCAGTGCGTAACCTGCTATACTATGTACATACTATGTGTATACTATGTATACTAATGTGTAACATGTAGCTCACGGCCATCTGCACCCATTTTGACTCACAGCAACCGTATAACAGGGGGGAGAACTGTCCCTGTGGGTTTCTGAGCTGGACTTTTTTTTTTTTAAATCATTTTGCTGGGGGTACTTACAACTCTTATTCTATACATCTATTGTATCAAGCATCTTGATACGTGTGTTGCCATCATCATTTTCTGAACACTTACTTTCTATTTGAGCCCTTGGTATTAGCTCCCTTCTCACCCCCACCTTCAGGCTATAACTTTTTTTTCCCAATAACTTTTGGGAGGGCTTTTACAGCTCTTATAACATTCAATACATCATTTGTATCAAGCATATTTGTACACCTGTTGCCATCTTCATTTCCAAACATTTTCTACTTGAGCTCTTGGTATCAGCTTCTCTTTCTCCCTCCTTTTGTTTTTTTAATCATTTTATTGGGGGCTCATACAACTCCCATCACTGTCCATACATGCATCAGTTGTATGCAGGCCACATGTGCACACTGGTTGCCATCATCACTCTCAAAACATCCTCCCTCCACTTAGGCCCCCAGTACCAGTTCCCCATAGTTCCCCTTCCTCCCCACACGCCTCCCCCTTATTATTTACAAAGTGTCATTACTTTTCCCTATAGTACACTGTCCAGTGTGTCCCTTCACTCACTTCCCTGTTGTCCGTACCCCAGAGAGGAGATTATTTGTAGATCCTTGTAATTGGTCCCCCCTTTCTGTTCCACCAAGACTATAACTTTTTTGGGGAGGGCATCACTGCCCTCTGGTGGGAGTAGGAGGCCCAGCCTTGCTTCTGGAGAGCTGCTGCTGGATTTGAACTGCTGACCCAGTGGGCCGCAGTCCTGCACTCAACCACTAGGCCACCGGGGCTCAGCCCCGACTCTTAACACTTGACGGGAGTAGAAAGCCCACCTTTCTCTCTTGGAGCAGCTGGTCGTTTTGAACTGCTGACCTCACAGTGAGCAGCCCAACGTGCAATCACAAGGCCACTGGAGCTCCTCCTTCCATACATACTCTAGACAACCACTCATCACTGTTCCGCCTGTCCCTGGGGTAGCCAGGGCAGTCGGTCCTCAGCTCTGCCACACACGGTCCCGATCGCACAGACATTTGGCCTCCAGGCTGCATGGTGGCCTTTCTGAGGCAGTGCCTTTGCGACTGTCCCTCTCAGCTTGGGACTACTCCCTCTGGAGGCAGGACACAACCTCCCTGTCACCTGGGGTCCTGCCTCCCCTGTGGCCTGGAAAGCTGTTGTGCTTGGCCTCGGCCATGGGAGAAAGAGTCCCAGGTTGCAGTGGGTGGGGCTGATGGCCGTGAGCATTGTCTGACGAGAGAAGAAAGAACGGATGGGTGAGAAGTGCTCAGAGCTGGGCCCTCCCCAGACTTGGTTCTTGCCACTGGACCTGCTGCCTGGTGTCCCTGGGGGCAGCTTGGCATCCACACAGACCCATTGCCAGGGGCCTTGCGCAGGGACCAGGGGGGAGCACGCTGACTTCTGGTTGGACCTGCTTCTTGCCCTGAGTCTCAGGCGTGCTATGGTCGAAGTCCAGTCCCCGGTCATCACACCAGGTCTTAGGCATGCAGTACGGACAGGCCCCAGACATTGTCCTGGGTCTCAGGCATGCGGTGTGGACAGGCCCCAGGCCCCAGACATTGTCCTGGGTCTCAGGCATGTGGTGTGGACAGGCCCCAGGCCCCAGACATTGTCCTGGGTCTCAGGCATGTGGTGTGGCTATTCCCCAGCCCCCAGGCATGGCCCAGGCCCCAGGTATGCTGTATAGCCACGTCCCCGCCCCCCAGAATTGCCCAGGCTCTGCACACGCTGCTATGAAAGTTACCTGGGCTGCGGGTGAATTGCTTGACTGTCAATCAGGGTCTTGTCTGTGGCGGACCTGGCACCAGGAGGGATGGCTGGCTTTACTCCTGATTGTTGGGAAGCCTGCTGGTCACAAAGGGACACATTGGACAGCTACCACCAATGAGCTCAGCCAGCTCACTGTCTGTCTGTCTGTCGACAGGGCTTGGCTGCCCCCTGCGGCCCCCATGGTCACTTGGGTTCTCAGCGCCCAGCCTCATGTCTCATTGACAGAAAACAAAGCAAACTCAACTGCTGTCCAGTCGATGCTCATTCATGGCAACCCTGCAGGCCAAGGTAGCATGGTCCCTGTGGGTCTCTGAGACTGTCACTCTCTGCAGGAGTGGGACGCCTCCTCTCTTCCCCGCAAAGCGGTGGCTGACTCAAACTGCTGACCTGGCAGTGAGCAGCCCAAGGTGTAACCACTGTGCCACCACTTCGTGGGTGACCAGACCCCCTCCAAGTCCCCAAACCCCCTGCCATGGGATTGACTCTGACGCATAGCGCCCCCACATGCCGCCACGGCGTGGAACGAGTCTGTCTGTCTCCATGGGAGCCTCCTCTCTCTCCCTCGGGGACATCTGGGAACTTCGAACCACCGACCTTGTGATTCTCAATGCCTAACCCCCAGCCCTACCAGGGCTGCGTGGCTGGGACTCTTGCTTGGTCATCGTCACTGCAGGCAGCCGTGACTACGACACAGTGGAGGGAGTGCCGGCTGCTCATGCCACAGGGATCTTTCTTGAGGAGGTGGCACCGTGGTCACGCCTGGCTCTGCACTTTGAAACCACCAGCATCTCCTGGGCTGTCTACGTCTCCCGAGTCCCAGGCTTGGAAACCACAGGGGCAGTTCTGCCCTGCCCTCTAGGGACGCTCTGCGTCCGCCTGGGCTGGAAGGCAGTGTGTGCTTAAGCTGTGGGCTGCTGAATGGCAAAGTCAGGTGATGGAACCCGCCAGTTGCTCCCCGGAAGAAAGGTGGGGGCTGTTTGCCGGGGATGGGGGGAGAGACGGACAGCCGTGGGGACCCCAGGGAGCAGGCCCGCCCCGCCCCCCCCCCCCCCCCCCCCCCCCCCCCCCCCCCGGGCTGGCTTTTCGTCAGGCTCGGCTGCAGCGGAAGATGGCCAGGCGCCCTTTTCCCTCGGAGCGCCTGTTGCCAGGCCGTGGTGTGCAAACACCATTTTGTTTGGGAACAGATGACATTGTCCGTGCCACGCTAGCACAGGAAGCCGGCGGGTGGGGAGCCAAGGTCACCGGGCCTGCCTGGCCCTCCCCACCGGGCCTGCCCTCAGCCTCTCCTGTGACCACTGTGCCAGCACGCAGGCTGTGTGTGTGTCTGGGGGGCTCCCTGTGCTCCGCGAGCCGGTGGCCAGGCCAGGAGGCGCAGTCCAGGTGCGGGGCGCTCTAGCTGGGCTCCCAGGGCTGTGCTGAGGGGTGTTGGGCCAGGCGGGGAATCTGCCTCAGCCCTCTGCTCCAGCAAACAAACCCAGGTGGTGCTGGGAGGCTGGGGTGGGAGAAAAAGCACAGGGCTGTGGGTGGGTGAGGTGAGAGCCGTGTGTGTGTGTGTGTATGTGTGTGAAGGGGTGGGGCGGACTATGGACATGCCTGGGTGGCTGTTGCCCCACCAGGTTGGAGGCTCAGGTTCGTGCAGAGAGGTGCCTTGGAAGAGAGACCTTGATATCGGTTTTCTGAGAAATCAGCCCTTGACGAGCCTCCAGGGATGAGCCCAGGGACCCCCTGCCAGAGTCCCCTGACGCCTCCGCTTACAGCCTTGTATCATCAGACTGGTTCAGGGGATGCTGAGAAGCCCCCCTTCTCTGTTCATGCACCCCCACTCCCCTTCTCGTCCTCCGCTCCGGGGCCCCGGTGCTTTCTCGGGTCTCCTCGTTGTTAGACTCCACTCCGTCTGACACCCCACCCCGCTCCCCCCTCACTACGACTGCATTCGAGCCCCTTGTTGCACCCACTGTGTCCCTCCATCTCGCCGAGGGCTTTCCTCTCTTTCGCTGCCCCCTCTGCTTTACCCAGCACGATGTCCTTCTCCAGGGACAGGTCTCTCCTGGACGGGTGCTAAGTACCTGCGCCCAGCTCCCCCCAGCCTTGCCTCTGAGGGCTAGTCAGCCGACTGCACCTCCTCCCAGACAGATCCAGGTGTTCTCTGGGCAGGCCGTGGTCCTTCCAACATTCCTGTCCAGCCTTGTGGTTCTTCTCCGGTCTTCCTTTTTCAGTGTCCAGCTTTCCCCCTGGAAGGAAGCAGGCTCCAGGGCAGGGCCTGCCTCGAGGCTGGCAGGAATATTTGGGATAGAAACACCCAGGGCGAGGCCTGGGAGTTATTCATGTGTGGCTGAGGAGGGGGAGGAGGGGGGGAGATGTCCTCCCACCCATAACATAGCCACCATGGGTGACACCTGCCTGCCAGGCTTGGTCAGCATGGCTCCAGGTGGGGCTAGCCCCATCGTCCATCCCTCTTCCTCAGATGTGGTCTGCCTCTCTGGAACCAAGACAACCCCACGTTAAAGCCAGGCCCTGTCCCGCCCCAGGAATGGACAGGGAAGGGCCGCATCTCCTGCGTGAGTCAGGCCACCGCCATCTGGAATTTGTCAGGTGATGGAGGAAGAGGACAGGTCCTAGGAGGTGGCCTGGATCTCAGCCAGGGAGACTGGACTCACGGCTCTGGGAAGCACCCGGGGCCTCAGGTGTGAGTGTGTTCCTCGCTGTGAGGGGGCCGTGGGCCCTGTGGAGCTGGCCACCCTCAGACTGGTCATTGTAGGGGCCCACCGGTGTCAAGGTGGCAGGGTGTCCTTGGAGCTGTGGCTGTTTGTTTCTGGACCTGGACCTGCCTTCAGGGGGCAGAACTGAATCCCCAGACCCACTGCCGCTGAGTGGGCGCCTTCTCTCGGCAGGACGGCGTAGAGCTGTGCCTTCAGGGTCTCGGGGGCACCAGCTTCGTCTTCCCACAGAACCTCTGGTGGGCTTGAACTGCTGACCTTAAGTTGTAGTGGCCTCACACCTCACCCCCAGCACCAACAAGACTCCTTCTAGAACCACATGCACGCACACACGCACACACGGCCCCCAGTCCACTCCGACTCCAGCGACCCTGCCGGACAGGGTGGAAATGCCCCCGTGGGGCTCTGAGATGGTCAGTCTTCCGGGGAGCGGACAGCCTCCTCCCTCCCTATCGGAGCAGCCAGTGGGTTAGTCCAGCCCACCTTGCATGAGCAGCCCAACCCTGCCTGACCCGTCACACCAGCCGGGCCCCCCTGCCATAACCACAGCCACGTCTGTGAGGTCAGCAGCCTGACCTCCCTCCCCCCAAGAGTTACGATCTCGAAAACACACAGGGGAAACTTGTACCCCGCCCTGCAGGGTCGGGCCAGTCCGGCACTGACTGGACGACGCTGGGTTTGCTTTGAGTTTCTGGAAACGCGGCCAGGCCTGCCACGAGCAGCGGTCGTACGCTGAGAACTGGTTCCTGTGGTGCCTCTCTGCCGCCCACCCCCCTCACCGAAAGTGGGTGCTTTTCGAGGGCCAGCCCAGTCTTTGGGGGTCCCTGGTGTCTCTCCCCAGCTCCCTCACTTGTTCTGTTGCAGGCCCTCCTGCTGGTTGACCTGCATCTGTTACTCAGGATCCTCTGTGTGCACCCAACCCCAGCCCCAATGCTCCCACCCACCCAGGCTTCCCAAAGGACACGGGGCCCTTTGTCTCTTGTCCCCTTTTCCTTGGGGTGCTGTTCGGGGGAGCTGCTCATTGCTCGTCACAGTGACAACCCGGCAGTAAGTGCTGCGGGGGCTGGCGACTAGGTGGGTGGGGTGGGTTCAGAAAGGCCAGAGTTCACATAGACGTGCATGCAGGAGTCTTCCGTCCCTGCCCAGTGGTGCCCTGGGGGTGCTGTCGTCCTGCAGAAGGATGTCTGTTGTCAATGACATCCCCTGCCTCCAGCTGTCACCCATGCATCTGACGCGGGGGGGGGGGGGGGGGGGGGGTTGTGCCAGAGAAGATTATTGACGGCCCCGTGGACGTCAAAAGGACGCAGATACATCTTGGGAGAAGCATGGCCAGAGGGCTCCTGAGAAGGAAGGACGGGGGCCTTGGGCTCACGCACTTAGGACGTGTGGTCAGGAGCGTTTTCTTCTCTTGTGGATCAGAACGGATGTGTCGGCTGCAGCAGCAGCAGCTGTGGCTGTGACAGCCGTCTTGGGACTTGGCGGTTGTGTGCTTCAGGTCCGTCGGTCCCTACCCGCAGGGTGACCCTCCAGGACCGAGTCCCACGGCCCCCTGCCTTTTCTGAAGGGTTTCGTCCTGATGCTGGGAAGATTGCTAGGACTTTTCAACCTCAGCTGCTAGTGGCTTTTGAAACAGTCACCTTTCCCCGAGCGCATCCGTACTTAACCCACAGGGCCCCTTCCCTCGGATGCCCTGGCTTTTAAAAGGCCCTAGCTGCCGCTGCACCCCTGCCAGTGCTCGTCGGACAGCTGCATCCCACTGGGCTCCCAAGTCCTGTTTTTTGGGGGAAGGGGACAGCCTGGCCTTTCTGCCAAGGTTCCTCTGGTCGCCCCAGAGCCACCAGCCTACTTGGTCAGTTCTGCTGGGGTGACCAGCTCATCCCTCCCAGGCTGGCTCGGCCACAGCTGTCCCACACATCGGACAAGGGGCTTGTTGTATTCTTTGAGCAGGCTTTTCCGTAAGGTGGAAAGTGTTTAAACAGCAACAGGGCAGATACAAAAGCAGTGGGGGAGGGGGGGGGCGGGGTTCTCTGCCGAGCCCAGGGATTGCCAGGAAAGTGGAGGAAGGGCTGCCGTGGGGCAATGCAGGGGATTCCTGGGCTGTCAGGGGGCAGGGGCTTGAGGAGTGGTGCTCTTGGGCCTAAGTGGGCACGTGAGTGGGGGTCTTGGATTTTGCAGAAGGTTTGGGTGGGGACTGCTGGCCTGGAGGTGGGGGGAGCTCAAGTGAGCAGTTCCTGGGCTTTGTGGGGGGTCCCCGTAGAGGGGTTATGGGCTGTGTAATGAGTAAGGGCCTCAAATGGAGCCATCTACCCAGACTGCAGAGGCCCTAGCCCCGCTGGAGGAAACCTGCCTGAGGGAGAGAAGTCTGGCCGAGGCAGGGGACAGCTTCCGGTGGTTGGGGCCATGGAGGTCATGGCCACAGCCCCCACCTCACCCCAGCACCCATCCTGGGTTTCCTCTGTGGGTCGCCCTGCTCCCCACTCTGTGTGAGGTTGGGCCCTGCCCTGCTCCTCAGACCAGGGATGCTTCTTGCTACTGGCCTCTCAAAAACCCTTCCTTCCCCCCCACCTCCCTCAGTGGGAGCAGGGGTCAGCGGGTGTCTAATGAACTTTCCCGAAATCCTGTGCCCAGCCAGCCCCCCGGCATTCCTACCCTTCAACCCCCCCTGGATCTTGTGAGGATTCCGGACGGCACTGTGACGGTTCTTGGCCTGTGGGAAGTCTGACGTTCACTCCTTGGCTCTGCTCACGGAGAGACACCCTGTGCCCTGAGTCGACGGGAGGTGAGGGGACCCCCACATGTCAGAAGGAGCCTCGCGGTGCTCAGTGCAAAGTCAGTGGTTTGAATCCACTGGCTACTTCTTGGGAGAAAAGAGGAGCAGCCTTGGACACCCACCGGGGCAGTCTGCTCTGTCCCGTAGGGCTGCTGTCAGTGGGCACAGACTCTGTGGCAGTGAGCTCTGTTTGTTTGTTTTTTGGGTTTTTTTTTTTTTTTGGTTTTCGGTGGAATGTGGGTGTGGTACTGGCTGGGTTCGCGTCTGGCTTGGTTGGCACGTGGTGGGGTGTAGGTGGGCCCCATGAGTGGCCAGGCAGGGCCCACTCAACTTTGGGAGGAATCTCACAGCCATTGCCCCTCCTGCGTCCTGTGTCTGGCAGAAGCAGGGCAGACCTGTGTTTTGGTGGTCCGTGTGAAGGCCAGCTGGTGCTGGGGAGGTGGCGAATCCCTGGCCCCCTGACGTCACACCGCTCCGTGGCCTGATGATGGGTGGACGGAGGGCCGGCCGCCAGGCAGTGCAAACAGGAAACATGATGGCTTAAAAATAGCCTGGGGGAGAGGGAGGGGCAAAACCCAACAGGGAACCCACTCACAATAGAGGGCCCTCGTGGGGGGCGTCTCCCACGTGGTCAGCTTCCCAGCCTGGGGGGCAGGAGTTTGGGAAAGCCCCTGAGTGGGTGGTGGGCATCCAGTTCATCCCTTGGGTGGAAGCCCTCCGCTGTTGTCCAGCCTGTCCCAACTCCAAGCCCTTCCTGGCCCCCCCCCCCCTCGTTCTGTATGTCATTAGAACTATGCATCCATGGGGGTCTCCACAGTCCGAGTCATCGTGTCTTTCTTCCAAGGCGCCTCTGGTCGGTCCACCCAGCTCAGGGGCTCCTGGTCCAGCCTCGCTGCAGGAGGGGCAGCTGGGATCAGAGCTGCACTAAGGGGTGGAGTGTGTGCCCAGCGTGTATGTGTGAGCGTGCCTGTGCGTGTTCACACAGGTGTCCATGGTCACCATGAGTGCCCACCTAGGTGCCTGTGTCCCCATGTGTCCCCATCACGCATGGCCGTGTGTGCAGTGCCCCCCGCCTTGGCTGACCGGGCCAGCACCGTGTCCGGGAGGGACATGGGGCGTAGGAGCGAGATCAGGCGTGGACGACCAGTCAGCGGGGACCACGCAGCAGTGCGGGGATCTCTGGCTTGTCACCTGCTGCCGCACGGGGACCGTGGGTGCTTGCTGGGTTTGCCCCCACCCCCACCCCACCCTCCTGCCAGCACCGCTTCCTGTCTCTCTGTGGGTGGGAGAGGCCTGGCGAGCCCTGGCGTGGCGGGATGAGCCACCCATATCTTGGCTGCCAGCGTGAAAGGCCGTTTATCTCTTCTTCCCACACGGCCCGGAGGAAGCGGGGCAGGCGGGGGGAGGGGGGAGGGGTGGGGAAGAGGCCCTGGCTGGCCCCGCAGCCCTCACAGACCGGGCATGCCTGCCCTGGCCTCTCCTCGCATGTGACTGCCCTGGTTTCCTGACCTGTGGCCTCTCGGCTTTGTTCGTGGCCCTGAGCCGGTCGTGGAGGCTCACGGTCCGCTCCTCGTGTCCACAGAGAGGCCTGGCCCCTGCCATGAGGCTATGCAGCTTTCCCAGAAGCCTCTGGGCAGAGGCAGGCTAGCTAGAAAGCCCGGGCAATGGGCTCCTGAAGCCATCCCAGGAAACGCCTGTGGCTCCATAGCACCAGCAGGGCTTCCTTCCCTGATGCTGGGGGTGGGGTCACCTCCAGCTGGGCCAGCCCACAGCAACGGCCACGGTTCTTCGTGCTGGGTGTGGACTGTGGGAAGGGCGTCAGGTCGCCCCAGGTCACATGGAAACAGCTGGGCGCTTGTTTGCCCTCTCAGTCATGGAGACCTGTTTACGAGTTGGGCTGCGATGCACAAGGTTGGCGGTTCGAAGCCACCGGCCTCTCTGCAGGAGGAAGATGGGGCTTTATACTCCTGGCAGGCGTTACCGTCTCGGAAACCCCCAGGGGCGTTTCCACCCTATCCTGTCGGGTCGTTGTGAGTTGACGTGGGCTCAGTGGGAGTGTGTTTGGAATTTGGGCTTAGTACCATAGGTACCACAAGGGGGTGGCTTTCAGGAGCAGGAGTTTATTTTCTCTTGGAGCCTAGGAATTCAGATTCAAGGCACTAGTCAGGGAGTGAGGGTAGTACTCTCTCTCTTGGCTCTGACACACACACACACACACATACACACACACACACACACACAAACACACACACCGGCTGTGGCCCAGAGACCAGTCTAGTACTGGATCCCCGCTGCCCATGGGAAAGACTCAACTCACTCACTCACTGCCATCAAGTCCATCGTGACTCACAGCAAGCCTGGTGGACAGGGTGACCCTGCCCTCTAGGGCTCCGAGACTGAAATCGCTGCCACTGCAGTAGGGAACCCCGTTTTGCTTCCTCAGAGCAGCTGGTGGTTTTCAACCACTGACTCTGTGGATCGCAGCCCAAGGTGCAGCCTCCGGGCCACCAGGGCTCTTGAACTGAGGTGGCAGCCCTAGCCTTCATGACCCTTCCTTGCATTCTCTTGGGGACGGAGTGCGGCATTTATGAGGGGTGATAGATGCAGGAGTGAGGAACGTGGGAGGTCTCACTCAGGCTCCAGGACCCCCAGCCCCCTGCCTCAGCCCTGCTCCCTGCTCTGCGTTTCCGATTGGCCCCTCCTGGTTCTAGACGGCTGTGCGGCTGCCCAGAGAAAGGAGGGCAGTTCTCGACGGGTGAGGTTTGTGTCTTAGCACAGGACTTGTGAAGTAGGGTGGGTTACCACAGAGGAGGCTTCTGTGTGTGTGTGTGTGTGTGTGTGTGTGTGTGTGTGTGTGTGTGTGTAAGAATGCCCCTCAGCCTGGGGACCAGGTGAAGACCTCTTTGATGGGCTGGGCCTTGAAGAATTAGGGACCGCAGAGGTTCCACGCTGTGATTCCTGCCTTCCATTCAGGAAACCAAGAGCCCTGGTGTGTAGTGATGACAGTTGGGCTGCTCCCTGCCAGGCCAGCCGTTCAAGGTCATCAGCCACTCTCAGGGAGAAACACGAGGCTTTCTGTACCCAAAGAGACCAGGTTCTGCCCTGCCCTGTAGGGTCATCATGAGTCAAAATGGATTTGAGGGACCCGGGTGAGTTTGGGTTCAATTCCTGGCACTCATTCACCACCACCCCTCCACCGACAGGCATGAGGGTTACAGCGATTCTCCAAAGGGGGCCAGGCAAAAAACGACTCGGAGAAAAAGCCTGGTGATCGGGGAGAAGGGTATTTAAGAAGCTCATGGAAAGATGGAATGAATAGGTGATTGGGGTTTCCTACATACTTTCTGAGGCCATAAGAAGCCCTGGGCCAGTAGTGGCTGCAAGTTGGGCTGCTAACCACAAGGTCTGCAGTTCGAAACCACCAGCCGCTCCGGGACTTTCAACTCCCATAAACACCTAGGTGTCAGAACCACATGGGGGCAGTCCTGGCCTGTCTGCCAGGGTTATGCCCAATAGGAATCGACTTGATGGTTGTAAGCTTGTTTGGGGAGTTGGTTCTGGAATTTCTGCACACCAGCCCATGGAAGCCCCAAGCACCCGAGCAGCAGGAACTGCAGGAAGGGGGCTGGGGGTGGGATTGGTGGTGATGCTGGACCAGGCAGCCTGTCATTCAGTTGCCGTGGCTGAGACTGACCCCAGCAGGGACTCAGGGAGGCCTTCGATGGGGAGGGTGCCCAGGCTTGGCGGTGGCAGGCGGTGAGCGTGGATGGTGGGCCCTCAGGAGTGCTGGGGTAGTGGTCACCCCTTTGGCTCCAGCTTGGGAAGCAGAGGGCAGCTGGGGGCAGGCAGTGGGTGGAGCTGGGAGAAGTTGACTCACAGTACCTCCGGCGTGTAATTCTCCCAATTTCTCAGTCACCATGAAAACCAAACCAAATCTGTTGCTGCTCCTGGGTCAGTGCCTTTACGGAAGCAGACGGCCAGGCCTATGCTCCCCAGCACCCCCCGGAACCACCAAGTGCTAGAGCACTAGCCAAGAATAAAGTCCCCGTCCCCCCACTCCCCGCC
Source organism: Nesogale talazaci (assembly GCA_004026705.1). Taxonomy (NCBI): domain Eukaryota; kingdom Metazoa; phylum Chordata; class Mammalia; order Afrosoricida; family Tenrecidae; genus Nesogale; species Nesogale talazaci. The sequence continues at coordinate 19,127 of PVJH01025721.1, read as the reverse complement.
CTTCCCGAGACAAACAGAAACCAAAACAAACCCACGGCCACTGAGTCTGTCGGCCTCACTGCGACCCTGCAGGACAAAGCAGAACTTCCCCTAGGGTTTCTAAGCCTGTCCGGTCTTTACAGGAGCAGCTGGTGTGGATAAGGGGGTGCAGACCGCCGAACCCCCAGTGAGGGCAAGGTCACAGTGGGTTGCAAACTGACCCTTAGCTTGCGAACTGCGTTCCAGGACTGAGTCCCGAGTGCCGCCCAGGGCCTGGCAGACAAGACCGTCCCCAGCATGGAGGGCTGTGAGGTCAGGCCCCAGGTTCTCACACTCCCCCCCTCCCCACCCCCCAGCTGCGGAAGGGGGTGTGATTCTCTCACGGTGAGTCACAGGTATTTCTGGAAGCCTGGCCTGTGCATGGAAAGAAGGCTTCCTGGGGCGGGACACCTTAGAACACTCCCCTCCTCCATTCTCCCACAGTAGCTGCCCTCTGAGGGACACTGTGAGTGTCACCTTCCTGCAGCTTCCAGACCCTGTGCACACCCCCCCACCGTGTCCCCGGGACTTGGCACCCTGTAGGGAAGACCACCTTCCACCGGGCTGTGACACGGAGTAGCCTTGGTGTTGCTGGAAGTAGTGCACTGGGGTTTCAGAGAGACGGCAGCATGGCGACCGGGCGGGGGGCAGTGCGATGGGGGTGCAGACTTCTGCGGGGCATCCTTACAGCCTAGGAAGAAAGGCCTGGCGATTCCTCCTGAAAACCCCCAGTGCTGTAGACCTCACCGTCCTCCCTGTGCTGAGTCTTCCGCGCGGTGACCAGGGCGCGGAGACCCTGGGCTGGGGAGGTTAACAGCGACAAGACTGGACTTGAGGGGCTGACCATCCTGAGGAGGGGGGTTTGGGGACAGCTATGAGCCAGGGTATGGGGAGGCTCACTGGAGCCTGGCTCTAGCTGGGGATACTGGAGGAGGGGACGGACGGTCAGCTCTGAAGTAGTCAGGGTTCACTGCCCAGATGGGCCGTTCCAACAGCCCCGGGCTGAGCTGACCAGAGCGGGACACAGACCTCGACCCCACCGCATGTCACCAGTGGTGGCACAGTGGATTGGGCATTGGACTGCTTACCGCCAGGTCAGCGGGTGAAACCCGCCAGCCCTTCCTTGGGAGGAAGTTGAGGCTGTCTGCACTCACAAAGAGTGACCATTGCGGAAGTCCCAGGGGCACTTCTCCTCTGCCAGAATTGGCTCCGCAGCAGTTTGGGCACCGAGCCCTGGCAGCGAGTGGTCGCCCAAGGAGCTGCTCACTAAAACGTCGGCGGGTTGAAACCACCAAGGCAGAAGACAGGGCTCCCTGCTGCAGGAAAGCCTGGCAGGCTCAGAAGCCCACAGAGGCAGTTCGACCCGGTCCTGCAGGGCGTCTGTGTGGCAGCGTCCACTCCACGGCATTGAGAAGGCCGGCTTGAGGGAGCGGAGGCGGGGGTTCTCTTCATCCGTGACCCCTAAGCTGACCCTGCTCATGATGGCTGAGACCCCAGCAGTGTCCTTCGCTGCTTGGAGAAGCAGAGCACCAGGACTTTCTTGCGTGGCCCAGCCCTCTGCCCCCCTTAGCCACCAGCAGGACCTGACCACTGCTGTCTTCCGCTTTAAGAGGGCCGAGCACAGAATCACGGGGCAGAGAGGGCGGAGGAACACGGGGTGGGGGGTGGCTGGGGGAGCCGACACCTATTAGATGCCTCTGCATGCCAGGCCACGGCTGGGGCCCCGGGGCTTGTGCGTGCGCAGACCTGTGTGCATGCCCCCGCGCGCGCGCGTGCGTGTGCGCGTGTGTGTGTGCGCGCGCGCGCGCGCGCGCGGCGGGGCAGGCACCTGCGCCGTAGTCCGGCGCTGCCCGGGACTGAACTCTGATCTGTCACTCTGCACTGCTCGGGCCATCGGGGGGGGGGGCGGGGGCGGGGGCGGGGCGGGCACAGAGGTGCAAGTCCTGGGCAGGTGACCAGGTGAGCCAACCTGTTCTTCCAGCACCTGAGGACCTTCCGGGCATCATGCCAGACCGCCTAGGGCCGGTGTCGGATACCTCTTCCACCGCCTTTCCGGAAACTTCTCCCCGCCCCCGCCCCTGGGATCCCACGGGCCCCTTCCTGGTGCGTCTCCACCTGGGCTGCCTCTCCTGCCCCCGCCCCCGCCCCCGTTTGGGCGCGTGGTGACGCTACACCAGGCGGCCTGGGCTGGGCGTGCAGATGGTGGCCTGGGGTGGGGGTGGGGGCTGGGGGCGGACATCTGGCGGCCCATGGGGCCGTGCCAGTGTCCGTGCCCGTGCCCCTCCTCCCCACGGCCGGGAGCTGGCCTGTCTGGGGCCTGGCAGGCCAGCCTGTCACACTTGCGATGACAACCGGGATTATCGCCGTGGGTGGTAATCCCCACCGGGAGGGTTTCGAGTTTCATGGCAGGAACTGGGCACGTCCTCTGTCTCGGCCTGCATCCGGACCCTGCGTTCTGCGTACTGTGCTCTGCTGTGGCCTGTGGCGGGTCTGAGGACTGGGGGAGACCACAGCCCCCCTCCCCCCCTCCCAGGGAGCTCCGTCGAGCCAGCTGGGAGCCCTGGCGGCCCGGACTGTGCAGCCTCTGCACCCCATTCTCAAGGCTGGCTTGTCACAGCCAGGTAACCAGGCTTTATAATGAGACACCCCAGTGGACGCCCCAGGTGCTCATGCTGTTTGCACATACCCACCCACCCCACCCCCCGCACCCGTGGGGGCTCTCCCTGTCATCGGGCATGCGGGTCACTAGGCCTTACTTCCTGGTGGACTTGAGCCTGCAGCCTGCGGGTGCCACTGTAGGACCGGGTCACAGAGACAGTGCGCCAGAAGGATGCCAATGTGGGGCGCCCCCTTGCGTGTCAGAGAAGCCCTGCGCCTTGCAGGGTCCGCCCTGGCTGACCTCTTGGGAGGGGATGCAGGGCTTTTCTTGCCAGGAGGCGCTGCTAGGGGGCGTTGAAACCTTCTGCCTTTGGGAGAGTGGCTGAGCAGGCAAGCTGCTTGCACCACTTAGAGATGGGGGGGGCGCGGGGAGGGGACAGGAGGGTGGGGAGGCCCTGCCGCTGCTGTGGGTGCCCAGAGCAAAGACAAGGGTGTGGGCATTGGTGTGGGAGGGGGGATGTGGGGACACCCTCTGCCCCTGGGCAGCTCAAGACTCAACCTAGGAGACAGTGGGCCGGGGTGGGGTGGGGGTGTGTGTGCTCTTTTGAGCGTTCTTTCCAGCCTGTGGGCCCCACAATATGTCCTTGTGTTAGTCCAGGTAGACTAGAGAAACAAATTCATAGACACGCTTAAGGATATAAGGGAAAGATTTATAGACAAGAGAAATAGAACATTGAGAAAGCATCCCAACCCAGTCCAGTTCAAAGTCATACGTCCGATGTTAGCCCACATGCCCGATATCAGTCTATAAAATCTCCTTCTGACTCACGAAGTCACAGGCCAGTGGGTGCAGAGTCCTGTGCTGGCTGGGGTCTCCCCAGGGCTCCTCGCTTCCAGGGCTCAGGGTCCATCAACAGCATCCAGTGGTGGTAGAAGCAACTCAGCACTGGCAGGGCTCACCACGTGGCTTTTCCAGCTTCAGAGGTCTTGTTCCATCAGGGTAAGGCCATGTGGCTTCTCCTCCGGCTCCTGCAGCTCCTCGGACACTGCCATCGTGTCTTGTCCATAATTCATCGTCTTGGAGACGGCCTCCCAACAACCGGGGAAATAGCCTCTTGTCTTCACCAGGGAAATATCGCGAGATTTCCCAGAAGTCTCAGGAGAAAGCCATGCCCACACAGAGGCCTCATTGGCTACTCAATGGCTATCTCCAGATTAATAGGCTAGACCCCACCCCTACATCTCAATCATGAAATTGACATGAGCACATGACCGCCACAGTCCTTACCAGTCCTCAGCCTCCCTAGGAGCTGCAGGGAGAAGCCAGATCGGAGAGGGCTGGACTTTTCTGGAAAGGGAACCCAGGTGCAGAAGCATCACAGGTGGGATCAGAGGGAACACAGAGCCTCCAGTCCTGAAAGTAAATGATGCTTGGGTTTCTGAAAGTCGCCTCCCCGGCAGGTGGGTGGAAGTGCCCTCCCTGTCCCCATTTCACTGGTGGGAAAGTCAAGGGATGAGACGGGCTGCCCTGGGGCTCACGTAGCCCCAGCTCATTGGTCGTGTGGGGGAAGGATGGCTGGAGCGGAGCCGGGAGCAAAGGTGGGGAGGCTGGGAGCGGAGGCAAGGATCCGGACGGCTCCAGGTGTTCCCGAGACATGCTCCCGGCCACAGCGCCCTGCCCCTGCGCTCTCGCTGGACATGGTCAACCTGCCCAACTGCTTCAGCCTCCCGCTGGAGGGTGGGAATTCAACCACCGGAGCACCCCTCCCCCATCGGATGGACGGATGGAGTGTTGCTGCCTTTAGACGCCTAGGGAGCCCTTGTACAACAGAACCCAACACCTCGCTCATCTCTTCTGAGCCCATTGCTGTGCCCCTGTGTCAGTCCATGCCCTTGGGGGCCTTCCTCTCTCTCTGGCCTCGGCTTTACCAAGCAGGATGGCCTTCTCCAGGACCTGGTCTCTCCTGACAACACGTCCCCGGTCCCTGGCACCTCGTCTCCCCGTGCCCAGTTCTGAGGGCATCCCGGCTGTCCTTCGGCCAAGACCGATTGGCAGTCCGTGGTGGCTTCAGTATTCTTAGCCAGCACCGTGATCCAGGGACGGCCCTTCGTCTGTGCTCTTCTTTCTCCCTGGGCCGCCGTTCACAAGCAGACCAGGTGCTGGGAAGTGCCCTGGCTGGGACCCGGGTCCCTGGGTCCTCAGAGTGACATCCTTGCTCTTCAGCACTTGGAAAAGGTCTGGCGCACCAGATCTACCCCGTGCGATGGGTCCCGTGATGTCTCGGCTGCTGCCTCCAGGAGCATTCTCTGGATCCACCCAAGCAAGGAGAGTGCCAGCTGGGTTCGAACCCCGACCTGTCAGTCAGCAAGGAGCCAGGTGGCGTGTGTCCATGGGACTGCTCACCGCGAGGTCGGTGGTTCAAATCCACCGGCCACTCTGAGGGAGAAAGGCGAGGCTTTCTACTCTGGTAACCCAGAGGGGCAGTTCTACCCTGTCCTCTGAGGTCCCTGGGAGCCGGCAGGGACTGGACGGTGATGGGTGTCTGTTCAGAGCTGCTCCATGTCAGAAAGGTGAGGCTGCCTGCTTCTGAGGATTCCGTCTTGGGTACCCTCGAGCAGCGGTTCTCAACCTGTGGGTCGTGACCCCTTTGGGGGTTGAACGGCCCTTTCACAGGGGTCGCCGGATTCATCACCGTAGCAAAATTTCAGTTACGAAGTAGCAACGAAGATCACTTTACGGTTGGGGGAGGGGCGTTGTCACGCCTGCACGAGGAACTGTATGAAGGGGTGGCGGCACAAGGAAGGTGGACAACCCTTGTTCTAGAGGGTAGATCCCCCCTGCTCTGCTCTCACTTGCAATGTTCTAGACGGCAGTGGAAGATGGGTGGGAGGGGTGGGGTTTTCTGGTCACAGCCAGGCCCTCTCGGAGGAACGGCTAACATGTCCCGGGTGTCCCCGACAGCTTTGTGGGACAGCGAAATTCAAAGTGATAGAATGTAGCCAGGGCCTTCCCAACACTCCCTTGTTTTCTAGAGCCTGCTTTTGCACACTTCGTGGGAAAAGCCCCCGTCTCGCTGGCTTTGGGAGCTGGGGGCTTGGGGTCAGCATGCCTGTGGTGTCCGCTGCTGCCTCGGGGGCTTGGCGGGGGAGGGGGGCACCTTCTCCTTCTCTGACGCGGAGGCCTCCTCTCTGTGTGCACAGATGCTGCGTTCGGGACGCCCCCCAGTTACGGCTGCGCCGCCGACCAAGTGGAGGAGCAGCGGCGCCAGCAAGATGGACTGCCCTACATTGACGACTCGCCCTCCTCCTCCCCGCACCTGGGCAGTAAGTGCAGGGCCGGCCGGGAGGCGCTGACCGCCGGAGCCTCCGAGCCCAAGGTGGTGAGTATCTCCCTATGTGGAGCCGGTCAGCGAGTCCCTAAAAGCACCTTCCTGTGCCCCTCCGGGGAGCACTGGGGGTGTCGTGGGTACACAGTGGTCTGCTCACTGTGAGGTCAGCAGTTTGAAACCACCAGCTGCTCCCCAGGGGGAAGACCAGGCTTGCTACTTCTGTAAAGAGTGCATAAAACAACAACAACAACAAAAAGAGTACATAAGCAAATGTGAAGGAAGCTGATGGTGCCCGGCTATCAAAAGAGGTAACGTCTGAGGTCTTAAAGGCTCAATTGAAGGTCAACAAATGGCCCTCTGGTTGAGAAGCAACAAAGCCCACATGGAAGAAGCACACCAGCCTGTGTGGTGATAACAAGGTGTTAAAGGGACCAGGTAGCAGGCATCAAAGAACAAGATCACATATAATTGTGAATGAGGGAGAGTGCGGACTGGGGATCCAAACCTCATCTAGAGGCAACTGGACACCCCCTCACAGGAAGGTCTCGGGAAGAAAATGAGTGGGTCAGGGTGCAGTATAGCACTGATGAAACATATTCTCTACATCTTAAATGCTTCCTCCCCTCCACTATCATGATCCTAATGCTACCTTACAAGTCTGGGTAGACCAGAGGATGTGCACTGGTACAGGTGGGAGCCGGAAACACACGGATTCCCGGACGGATAAACCCCTCAGGTCCAATATTGAGAGTCACGATACCAGGAGGGGAAGGAAATGGTGGGTAGAAAAGAGGAACTGCTCAGCATGACCTACCGTCCCTGGGGGACGGACAGCAGAAAAGTGCATGAAGGGAGGCAAAATAATAATTTATAGGTTATCAAGGGTTAGGGAGGGGGAATGAGCGGATACCAGGGACCCAAGTAGAAAGCTAATGTTTTGAGCATGAGGACGGCAATGAACGCACACATGTGCTTGACACAAATGGCTGTATGTATGGATTGTGATAAGAGTTGTACGAGCCCGGCTGAACCCCGGTGGCGCAGTGGTTGCGTGCGGGACTGCGGCCCACAGGGCTGACGGTTCAAATTCAGCAGCAGCTCTCCAAGAGCAAGGCTGGGCTTCCTGCTCCCACCAGGGCTGTGATGCCACACATACACACACACACACACACACACACACACACACACACAAAAGAGTTGTACGAGCCCCCCAGTAAAATGATTTAAAAGAGACATAAAGCGTGACAATCTCAGAAGCTCACAGGGACAGTTCCACCCTGTCCTAGGGGTTGGCGTGGACTCTCTGGCAGTGAGTTTGAGCGAATGGGTCTAAGTTGGTTGCTAACCACCAGGTCAGTGGTTTGAGACCATCAGTTGCTCCGAGATGGAAAGATGAGGCCTTCTACTCCTCTAAAGAGGTACAGTCTGCGAAACCGACTATTCCGCCCTGTCCCATAAGGACCGTTGTGAATCATAATGTACTCGTTAGCAGCGAGCTTGGTTTTTTGGTGCAGTGCCTGGGCTCTTCCGAGATGCTCAACCAAGGATGCTTGCAAGTCTCTGGGCATATTTAAACCTCACTGCTGCCGCGTCCGGGCAGCCTTGGTGGCGTAGTGGTTGTGCGCTGGGCTGCTAACCTCCAGGTCAGATGTTTGAAACCACCAGCTGCTCCGTAGGAGAAAGAAGAGGTTCTCTCCTCCCAGGAAGAGTTTCTGACACCCACGGGGGCAGTTCTGCCCCGTCCTGTGGTCACTGTGAGTGGTAGTGAGTTCTGTGACCATAGAGTCCGACCCTGCAGAGGGTTGGGAGACTGTCCATTGTGATAGACACAGACAGCCTCTCCATCCTCTCTGGGAGCAGCCGGTGGGTTTGAACTGCTGACATGTCAGTGAGCAGGGGCTGGTCAGAAGCCAGTGTGTACTCATTTCCGCCCAGCACATCTCCCATCCATCTCTGGAGGCTTGTGTGTGGCTGGGATGCTGAGCTGGTGTCCAGCAGGCAGGAAGGGAGTAGAAAGAAAGGCCTGGTGGTTGGCGGCCAGAAAACCAGACACCGGGAAAGCCCCTGACTCTCAGTCCCATAGGCAGTACCAGGGGATGGCTGGGGCCTCTCCTGGGCTCAGAGCCGCCTGTCCTTGAAGCTGAAGATGCTGCAGGACACGCTGTGTTTTCCGACATATGTACTTTTTCCAGGCTCGGGCTATATGCTGGCTCCTGCCCCTCCCCTGTCCTGGCAGCCAGCTCTCTGACTTCCCTCAGGTGTCCCCAAAGACCTGGCAGGGCTCTGGGGCCAGTCTGCTAACAGCCAGCTATTCTCCAGGATGGGCCACACCCTTCTCCGAAGGGAGGGCTGGGCTCCTGGGTCCACCCTGCCTGTGCTGTTTCCCCAGCCTGCAGCCTGCAGGGGAGGAGGGAGCCAAGAGCCCCACCCACCACCACCACCAGTTCACAGGCCTGAGAGCAGCTAGATTGTTCTGATGAATGTGGGCAGGGCTGGAGGGGATAGCTGCCGGAGGGTCCTGCCATATGAGGGTCAACTGCCACGTCATAGGCTGGGTAGTGGACTAGCTGGACCCGGAGGCCACCGTGGGACTGTCTGAGCTGACAACAAGACAGGAGTGGGGGAGTCACAGGTGTCCATGGCAGTGCCCCTTCCTGCCTGCTCATCTTACGGGGTGCTGGTTCCCTGAGCCTCACCTGGCACCTCTCTGCCAGGCACCTCTCTGCCCGGGCTTACAGCTGGGGCTGCTGCCCTCAGACTCCAGGGTCCTGGGCCTGAGTGTCCTGTCCTGGGTGTGGACTGCTGTCCCCAGTGTAAACAGATACTGATAAACATTCTTACCAGACACACCCAGACCCAGAAAGCATTCTGTCTCTCTCTCTCTCTCTCTCTCTCTCTTTCTTTTACAAACACACACACACACACACACACACACACACCCCTGAGAACCATCCCAATGCCAAGCCATAGGCCAGGAGAACTGTTTGGGTGGAGGACTAAACCAAGGCCCATGGGGCAATGACAGCGAGTCAGAGAGTGGGGGTCGGGGGCAGGGAGGCCCAGGGCATGTCTTGCCTTCACCCCCATCGTCACACCTGGGCTGGGGAAGGCTCCAGCAGACTAGGAGGTTGTCCCCACACTGACACACACTGCACATCAGCTCTGCCCGTAGGCACAGCAGTAGCCTCTATCTAGGTCTCCTGGGCATCTGGCAGACAGTGAAGCTGATGCATGCCAGGAGCCCCCACCAGTAGGCTCGTGGAGCCCCAGAGTCCACAGCAAGCTGCCGGGAGGAGGGGCAAGGGCCCAGGGTTTAGGGGCTGGTTCTCCCTCCCCCTGGCCCCAGGCCCATGGCAGGACCCAGGCCTGGCTCTCAGGTTAGGGGTCAGGACGTCCCTAAGGCAGGTGACCCGGCTCCCTGGGCACCAGGGAGGCAGGGAGGGCCGAGGAGGAGGCAGTGCCAAGGTCCAAGTCGCGTGTATCAGTCCAAAGGTCAGTAATGAACAAAGAGGAATTCCGGGTGAGGCTGGCATGGTGAGTGCAGGCAGTGTAGGCAGCCCTGCCGAGGGGTCCCCTGGCCTGGCCTCCTGTGGGGTGGGCATACCACCTGGGTCTAAGGCATCAGGGTTGGCCACCCTGGCCTGTTGGCAGACGGCCGGGGACCACCACTGCCCTGCCCGCTTGCTCCGAACTCCACTTTCTGTTCCTGGGAGTGCCTGGTAGGTGCCGGGGCTCGGAACCTGCCCAGGGATCCAATCAGAGTGTGGGCGCCTGGGCAGGGTGGCCCCCAGCCTCCCCAGCTGAGCCAAGCTGTCCGTTTCTCCTGCAGGGTGAGCTGGATGTGGAGAAGGGCCTGGAGATGAGAAGATATGTCCTGTCGGGAATCCTAGCCAGTGAGGAGCTATACCTGAACCACTTGGAGGCCCTGCTGCTGGTGAGGGCGGGCCCGAGCACCCCACCTGCCTGAGCTGCCCCCCTGCAGGCCATGGGGGCTCCCCGCTAAATCAGGCTGCTTGGGGGTGGGGGGGTGCGCTATGTATCAGCAGGGGACACATCCCCTGATGGATGCCTGGCCTGCCCTGGAGGCCTGTGGATTCTCACCCAGACCCCCAGGTACTGCCGTTGGAGGGTGGTGTGTGGTTGCCATGACACTGAACCCGTGTCAGGGGCCGTTCAGGCTAAGACTAAGAGAAAGTCCTGGTGGGCAGCGGAGGCCTGTGGATTAGTGGCCAGCCCTCAGCACCGTGGGGCTTGTTCACACCTGGGCAGGCAGGCTTCCTCTGTCGTGCGTCGGGTCACCACGGGACAGTGACAGGCCAGTGACAGGCAACTCACCGTAGGGACACATCGTGCAGCTGAGGGGTGGCGTGACGCCTCACCTGGGGCCCTCACCTAGATCCCCTTACTCGTTCTCCACCCCCCGTGTCCGCCCCCAACCTGACCACCTCACCTCTGTTCTCCCACCTGGGCCAGCTTCACCTGGTTGCTTTGCCTGTGTCCCCTCCCCTGAACCCCTTCACCTGGTTGTCTCTCTTGGGCTTTCTCACCTGGGCCACTCTCACCTGGACGGCCCTTACCTGGGCTCCCTCTCCTAGTCCCCTTACTGGGTGAAGCTCTCCCCTGGGCTCTCTGGCCTGTCCACCTCACCTGGACCCCTTCCCCCTGTATCCTTTCCCGGGGCCCCTCTTCCCTGTCCTCTTCACCTGCGCGCATCCCCCGCCCCTGCGCTGCTCCCCTCCTCCAGGCTCACACCTGTGCCCTCTTCCAGCCTATGAAACCCCTGAAGGCGGCAGCCACCACCTCCCAGCCGGTGCTCACGAGCCAGCAGATCGAGACCATCTTCTTCAAGGTGCCAGAGCTCTACGAGATCCACAGGGACTTCTACGACGGCCTCCTCCCCCGCGTGCAGCAGTGGGGCCACCAGCAGCGCGTGGGTGACCTCTTCCAGAAGCTGGTGAGCCGGCCGCTTCTCAGCCCCCACCCCCACTGACCCAGGCCCTGACCCAAGGCGGGAGGGGGACTCAGAAGGTCAGGCCCTTCACCTGGGCCAGGGCTGGGGAGGAGCATGGTGGGGGGGGTGGGGGGTGGGGGACGCTCGGGGCCCAGAACTCTTGGGCTCCTCTCGGCTTGGCTCAGGCCACCCTCTGGGCGTGTCTTGCCTCTCCCCACCACCTCGCCTAGGCCTGGGTGTGTGCCTGGCTCGCAACGCTCCAGTCCGCGCACCCAGAGGTGAGATGTTCAAAGCCACCCGGATGTGCCTCCAAAGAAAGGCCTGGCAATGGACTTGTAAGCGGCCCCCGCCCCCACCACACACACACTGACTGTATCCGTGGGAAAAGGCGCCGAGACGCTCCACATTAACACCTGCCACTAAGCCAGCAGTGGAATGCACGTCAGTTCAGGTCAAAGCCGGAAAAACTTAAAACAGGTCCACAGGGGCCGGCGTCCAACCTTGAGTCTGTGCCACCCGAATTTCTAGGACATCGCAAGAGCACATCTGATGCCTCCAACACGGGCAACAGAAGACATGAGCTGTGGGAGGACACCAAGAACTTCACTCAGAAAGCAGAGGGTCAGGAAAAAGACAGGGGAGAGAGAAACGCGGCCGGGGACCATCGGAAGAGACGCCGAGACCAGCTCTTCATCGGGGACATGGAGGAGAGGAGGGAGTCAAAGAGCCGAGTCGAGCATGTCCAAGGGCGGCTCAAGACGATGAAGCCAGACGTGACCGTGAAATGTGCAAAGACCTCGAGTTCGAAAGCCCACAGGGCCGCGCGTGCGTGGCTTACCTGAAGCAGGAAGAACTCAAGACGACATTCAAGCCTCGCCTGGCAGCCCTGGAGGATGTTAGAGGCAAGACATTGAATGATGCAGGGAGCACCAAAGGACGGAAAGAATACACAGTCATGGTCCCCCAACGAGCTGCCACCCCACCTCTTTCGGGAGGTAGCAGATGAGCGAGGGCCAGTGGTGCTGAAGGAAGAAGTTCAAGCTGCACTGAGTGCATGAGCCAAAACAAGGCTGCAGCGCGTGATGGGATACCAGCCGACATGTTTCAGCCAGCGGAGGAAGCCCCAGAGGAAGCCCCCGCTCATCTCTGCCAGGGAAACGGGAAGACAGCGACCTGGCCGACGGACCGACTGGAAGAGACCCATGTTTGCACGCCTTCCCAAGACGTGTGTGAAAATTACAGTCCAGTCTCACTGATAGCACCTGCCGGGAAAGTTTTTCAGACTTCTCCTCACCGTTGGCTCCCAGAGGCCCTGGCTAGATTCACAAGAGGGCGTGGCACGAGGGCTTTCCTTGCTGGCGTCAGAGGGATCGCGGCGGCCAGATGTGTGTCTCGACCGTGCCAGGGCATTCGGCTGTGGGATCGTAAAACCAGGGGCAGCCTTGAGAAGAAGGGGAACTCCAGAACACTTCCCTGTGCGCACGCGGAGCCTGTCCGTGGGTCCGGAGGGATTCAGGCAGACAGAGCCAGGGAACACCACCTGGTTTGAAATCGGGAGAGATGTGCGTCGGGATTGTGTCCTACTCCATCTGTACACCGAGCACATGCTCAGAGAAGCCAGATCATATGACGGTCCAGGACTGCAGCCTCCCGTGTGGGTGGCGACGCCCTGCAAACAGGGCCAGAGTCCTCACCGCCGGGCCCGGGGGCCATAACAGAGAGTGGAGGCAAAGGTGACGCCATCAAGGGTTTTTGCCCGCTGGTGTCCAGTGCTCACGGGAGCAGCGGTCAAGAGATCAAACAGCACGTGGCGTCGGGGCAGTCTGCCGAAGGACACGACCTTGGTGTGCTGGAAGGCCAGGGTGTCCCTTCGAGGACGAGGTGGTGCCCAAACCATGGCGGCTTCAGTCAGTTGGACACTGGCTGAGGAAGACCGGAGAAGAATCAGCGGTGGTGGAGTGATGCTGCGGGCAGAGAGTAGAAAACATCACACATGGCCCAAAGAACCGACAGAGCTGTCTTCTTGGAGGAAGTACAGTCAAAGACAAAGAGTGGGCAAGACTTCGTCACACATATTTTGGACTTGTCGTCTCTGGAGAAGGACAGCGTGCTTCGTAAAACAACAGCACACCCTCCCCCCCCAAAAAAAAAAAAAAAAAAGGGAAGAAGGCCCATGTGAGGAAACGAACTGACACCGTGACTGCAACAGTGGACTCTGTCCAACGTAAGAGCAGTTGTGAGGACGGTGCAGGGCTGGGCAGTGTCTCAGTCTATTGTGCACGGGTAGCTGTGAGTCGAAACCATCCTGATGTGGCGGCTCGCCACAGCCACTGTTCTGAGGGAGGAAGATGAGGCTGTCTGCGTCCATCGAAGATATATACTTACAGAAGCCCAAGGGGACAGAGATCTGGCCTGCCCTACAGGGCTGCTATGAGTGGTGACCCTGGTCATGTCGGCAGTTCAAACCCACCAACTGCTCCTTGAGAGAGAGAGAGAGAGAGAGAGAGGATCCTGCCTGCACCCTTAAAGACAGACAGTCTCGGAAATGCTGTACTGGGTCACTCAGTCAGAAGTGACTTGGTGGCGGTGGGGTTTAATTGATTTGGGGTCACTGTAAAGACCTCACCTTGGGCCTGTGGGGGTGACACATGCAGTGGAGCCCGAAGGCGTCCTCTCTTCCTGCAGCCCCAGACCCGGGGAGTTGGGGGGCGCCAGGTGTGGGCAGAAGCAAAGCAAGGTTCAGGTTGCCCTGTGTGCCTTTTGAAGCGTGGCTTCGACGCAGTGCAGATGATAGAACCTGTGCCTCCTGACTTCAGCTCCCCTTTGGCCGCCCTGGGAGACCCCTGGCTCTGTCTCCCAGCCCTGGTCCCCCCCTGGCCTCCTCAGCGATGGACAAGGGCCCCAGAGGTGAGGGTCTGGCTGGGCAGGGAGTCTGCACAGGCAGCTGAGGTAGAAGCACCTCTGGTGTGTGTGTGGGGGGGCGTGGGGGCCGCTGTCCAGTCCCCAGCCCCCCACCATGACCCAGAGCCTGGACCGGCTGCAGATGTACCATGACCATGCCTCGAGCGCTTCCCTGGGCTGGGTTCTGCCTGCAGGTCTCCAGGTCTTTCTTCCTTGTTCCCCAGGATCAGAAAGCTCTGCCGTGGCCTGCTCAGCATATCCCAACATGGCACCTGGGCAGAGTGGCAGTGCCTGGCAGTCTCACCCTTTCTCCTGGTGGAGAAGCAACGGGCTCCCATTGATGGGTTAGGAAAGCTGCCAGGCAGGGGGCGGGGGTGGGGAGGGTGGGGGCCTAATACTGACAGCTTTGTCGTGGAGCTCCAAGCTGGTAGGTGGGCAGGAAGCTTACCTGGCTGGGCATGAGTCACCCATCCTGTCATTTGGGTGGGAGAGGCGTGCTGCGAGAGAGGAGGGGGGGGAGGAGAGGCAGGTGGGAGGGAGCCCCACGTAGGAGGGCTCCATGCCCTACTGGGGGTTCCTGCAGGGCCATCTTGCATCTGACCCAGGATTCTAGGGAGGTGACCCCCCACCCCCACCCCTGCTCCAGCGTGTGCTGCCTCCCTCCCCCTGCAGGCCAGCCAGCTGGGCGTGTACCGGGCCTTTGTGGACAACTACAGCATCGCCATGGAGATGGCGGAGAAGTGCTGCCAGGCCAACACTCAGTTTGCAGAAATCTCCGAGGTAAGCGCCTGGCAGAGGCTCCCGGTGCCCACGCACCCTTCCCGCACGAGCCGGGGGAGCGAGAGAGCACAGGTTCCAGGTCAGGGGCTGCCTGGAAGTGCTCCTCACGCTCCGGGGTATGTGCAGTCAGCACCGCCCGGGGTCGCTCCCCGTCATGAGTGACTGAGACGCTGCTGCCGGCCGGGCCTTGAGCATCTGCTGGAAAGGCCAGCCGCTCAAACCCAGCAGCCCTGCAGGAGAGAGGCGAGACCGCCTGCTTCTGGTGGCACAGAGGCGGTGAGGAGAGCAGGGGTGACCAGGCCAGGTCACCTGGGGTGCTATTTCCTATTCCTGCCGTGTTTAGCAGAGGTCACCCCCGCCCCCACCAACACACACACACACACACCTGAAGTAAAATGACACCCACGCTCTTTTACCTGTGGCACCAGCGGGTGGGGGTGGGGGTGGGAGTGCAGAGCTAAGGGCACTCAGGTGTGGGTCAGATAGGTGCCTCATGGCCTTGGGTACAGCCGAGAGAGAGCCTTCCCATGCTGCACCATCCTCACGGCGCTCCCAATGTCGGAGGCCCTGGCCGCAGCCATCGTGCCCTTCCTTCTGGTCCAAGGCCTTCCTCTTTCTCGCTGCCCCTCCCCTTGACCAACCCCGACGGCCTCCTCCAGGGATGGTCTCTGCTGACGACATAGTCAAGGTACGTGAGGCCAAGTCTTACCATCCTCCCTGCCAAGGAGCCCTCGGGCCTGCTTGTTCCAAGACGGATTTCTTACTGCTCCGGCCAGCGTGTGGTGCTCCTGATATTCCTCCCCAGCTTGGCACCCAAATTGCCGGTTCTTCTCCAGGCCTCTGTCCACTGTGGCCGAGACGGAAAACACCACGGCCAGGTGCGGGAGCCCCTTAGGCTCTAAAGCAGGGGTCCTCAAACTTTTTAAACAGGGGACCAGTTTGCTGTCCCTCAGACTATTGGAGGGCCGGACTCTAGTTAAAAACAAAACAAAACAACAACAAAAAACTATGAACAAATTCACTGTGGGCCCAGAATGAGTTGGCTGCTAAGCAGGACAGCAGCGGTGGCAAAAACACCCAGCGGAGCCGGATAAATGTCTTCGGCGGGCCGCGTGTGGCCCGCGGGCCATCGTATGTGGGCACGTGCTTTTCAACTCTCTCACGAAGGCTTGTGTGGCAGACATACCCCTACAGTACGAGTGTGGATGGTGTCACCCAGCCAGATGAACTCCTTGACAGGTCAACCTTCTCCCCGTGTATCCTGACGTTACTCAAACCCACGGCCATCGAGTCCGTGTTGCTGCACACGGCAGCCCCACAAGACGGACGCGAACTGGCCCCCAGAGGCTGTCAGTTATTACAGGAGCAGGTGCCTCACCTTTCTCTGGAGGAGCAGTTGGTGGGTTTGAACTCCTGACTGTAGCACGCTCAGGCAATATAACACTGACCACCAGCCCCCACCCCCTGAGCTTTTAGGGTCTCTTTGACATCTCTTGCACCCTGGATTCCAGACCAGGGGCACCCTTCTAATCGAGGGCCCTGGGGGGAAGGCTGCGCCTGAGAGAGACAGAAATGAGCCTGTCATAAGTCAGTCACGCGGGTCCACATAGGACCTCAATGGCATGCTCCAGACTTCATCATGGGAGGTGGCCGTGTCGGCCGGCATCCCGCTCTCCCGCCCGGCACGGCCTGTCCTGCTGCCCGGCACATTCAGTTAGCAGGCACAGTCCCATCCCAGACAGCTGGGGCATTGGTGTGGAATTCCAAGCAGCCGTGACCAATTAGAGCCCTAATCCTTTAAGAATGGCTGCAGGTCTCTCCGGTCAAGTTCAAGTCCACCTGGGATGGCTTTCTACCCGGGAGTCTGAGATCCGGGGTTGGGGCTGGGGAGGGATGTGCATCCCCCTCCCCACCCCAGCCCCACCTGCCCACATTTGAGTGGGCGTCTGGGTGAGTGCTAGAATCTTCTGGAATGCAAGACCATGGAGAGGCCTCTGTGAGCTGAGGGGGGAGTGGGGAGCAGGCACCCCAGTTTTCCAGGTTTCCCAGGAGGCCGGGAGGAATTGGCCAAGCTTCTGGAAGAGTAAAAACAGGTGAAAGGAATGGAAGCGGAGGCGTTTGGAGATGCAAGTGGGGTCGGATATCAGTGTGTGTGAGAGATGACAGATTATGTAATTGAATGGTTGATGGGCAGTGATAGTGGACAGGTAGATTTATTCATTGATCATCGATCGATTGATGGATGGATTGGGGCGAGAGTTTACAGCCTAAGGGACAGTTCCTGCACATGTGTTTGAAGACACCGCCTGCAGTGCCTCCCGAGTCACAGCACTCCGCGCTGGGGTCCTCGCTGGCTTTCCCTCCAGCTCATTCCCGCCCTCCCAGCCTTCTCTCCCAGCTGCTCCCAGGCAGAAAGACGGGTAGCATGTGGTGCTCCTGCTCTGTGCTCCCGTCAGAGTTCCGGTCTCCGAAACCCACACGGGGCAGCTCTGCCCTGTCCTATCGCACCCGTGAGTCGGAGTTGACTCGGTGGCAGTGAGTTTGGTCTGGGGGTGTCCGCGGGGAGAGGAGAAGGTCCCCCACTGCAGCTGCCACCGTGGGCGCGGGAGACTGGTGGTCGGCGCAGGACCGGGCGGGTTGGTCTGTTGTGCACTTCGGGTGTGCGTTCACCCACAGCAAGAGCAACAGCGACGACGATGACATCATCCACAGAACGAAGAGGGCCTGGCGACCTTCTGCCCCGGTGCGACCCGGCAACGTCCCGTGGCTCCCAGCAGGGCGGCCCTGGTGTCCTCAGCTCACTGACAACCCCAGTTTTCCACCCAGGCTCATGGAACATGGAGTTTCCAGAGAGGAGTGAGGGCGGGGCCTGTCTCCAGAGCCGAATGGTCCCAGGGTGCACATATGCCCTGGGGCGGAACTCAGGCTCTGCTGGGCCAGGTGACAGCAGCCCCTGCTTGCCCCCGGGGTCTGCGCTGCAGCACTCAGCATTTGCCCCCACGCTCTGGGCGGTGGGGAGGAATCGATGTGGCAGAGGTGGCCTGGGCATCGGAGCAGCGTGGAGGGAGCCCTTACCGCCCGGGCCTCCAGGGATCAAACAGCGCAGCTCCATGGAGAGCCCTCTCTCTCACCTCGCCCTGGGTACCCAGACCGAGCCTGCGTTGCCCCTCAGTTACTCTCACCCCACGGTCTGCCCTGGTCTACCGTGGAGCCAGCGGGAGAGGGCACAAGGGTGAGCGTTGGCTCAGTCGGGGCCTTGGTGGCGTGGCAGGGTAAGCACTGCCCGCTGACCTCGAGGCTGGCTGATCCAAACGTCTGGCTCCCAGGGGATAACGGTGAGGCGCTCTGCCCCGTACAGGCTGGCAGCTTTGGAAACTCCCAGGGGCAGGTCTGCCCTGCCCTCCAGAGCCACTGTGAGTCAGTGTGGGTTGCACAAACCTGTGCTTCTCTTGGGGGAGGGGAGCTAAAGGATCCTGAATTCCCCACCCCGTCAGGGCCACCGAGGCGTGGACTAGCACAGAAGCCCACTGCCCTCCAAACCCTGCCCACTTGCTCACGGTCACTCTCAAGGGCAGGGTAGGCCACCCCTCTGGTGGGTTTCCAAAGCCATGTACCGGTTACACAAGCAGAAAGCCTCGTCTTTCTCTTGTGGAGCGGCTGTTGGCCTCAAACTGCTGACCTGCAGTTAGCAGCCCTCCTGGAACCACTCTGCCCAGGCCCCTGAGGACGGGTGTGCTTTTCCTCCCCACAGAATCTGAGAGCCAGGAGCAACAAGGACTCCAAGGACCAGACGACCAAGAACTCTCTGGAAAGTGAGTCCCTGTGCTGGGGTGTCCGGCGTGGCGGGAGCAGCAGACCCTGTCTGTGCTTCTTAACGACGGGGGAGAAGCGGCCCTGGGACCAGCTCTCGTGGTCAGACGTGAGCTTGCCGGGCTGGGCAGTGGCATCATGTCCTTCCCAGGAGTCTTGAAGGAGGACAGAGTTCCTGTCCCCGATTTCACATGGTCCTCCAGGGTTCAGTCTTGAAGTGACCCCAGATCTGGGTGGCCAGCGGGCAGCAGGTAACCCCCGCGCCCCCCCCCCACCCCCACACACACACAGAGCAGAAGCCTCTGCTGATGTGAGCAGGGAAGTTCATGTCACAGGGAGAGTGTGATGGGGTTCTGGGTGTGCCTAGGGGTCCCCAGGGCTTGTGCCTACAAACTGGTCTTGAGTTTCCCCTGCGAGGAGACATGGTGAGTACCCCATCTTGGAAAGGGCACGTGGGACCGTGCCAATGCTGGGGGAGAGGGCAGGCCTGGCCGGACCCTGCCTCGCCAGTGAGCAGGCTCCACAGACCACCAGCCCCTGCTCTGGCTTCTATTTTCAGAGTCACATGCCCACTTGTCCACAGCTCAGAACTGGCAGCAGTGGACGGGGACTGGCCTGCCCTGCTCCCAGGGCCCCTCACCCTGCATGTGGAGCCCGTCCCTGCCAGGGTGACCACCTCTGCCATCCCACGTGGTCACCTGTGGGCTCTGAGGCCAGCATTAAAAGGAGGGCCAGAGCTG
>PVJH01025720.1:0-31168 GCA_004026705.1 Nesogale talazaci | reverse complement strand
GTGGTTAGATGTACTATAACTTTTGTAGATGTTTAAGGAAAGTTTTGTGTCATTCCCCCCACCCACCCATATATTCCTTTTTCTGATCTTCTGACCTTACTGAGACTCTACTCCACACTCCTCCCCTGAGATTCACTGACTCCTGACCCAGAACTACAGGCAAGACTGCCTTCTGGCAGGAATTCCAGATCACTCTGTTGTTTTCAGATTACTACCTTGTGCTGGTAAACGCGAGCAAATCTACATAAAGAGCTAAGTATGTGGCTGATATGTGAGTGACAAAGGAAAATAAATTGTTAATAATATATTCTATGTCTTCAAAGTATCAGAGCATATCTACAGAATATTTATGGCACTTTTGTATTTAAGACACATAACAATGCATTGATAGTGTCAAATTGATGAAAGAAAAAATTAGTATCAAAAACTTATTTTTTTCTCCACACAAAGTTTTGTCATGTGTCTGTGGGGCAATCAGAGGACCATGTAACAAATAAGAATAGCCAAAGATTTAAAAAAAAAAAAACCTGGACTTCGAAGATAGACTCCTGGGTTTGAATATCAGTGTCATCATCAGCTGACTGTGAGACTTTATTCAAATTCCCAGTCTACATTTCCTCCTCTGCAAAACAGTGATAGCCACATGGTTTTTAGAAGGGCGAAATGAGCTCTATCTGTAAAGCATGTAAAACAAGGACACACACACACCTATTAAACAAAACGCTGCACAGGTGTTGGGTAGCTGTGCAAAGAGGTAAAAGCAATAAAACTCTTTACACTGATAGCAAAGTTTAAAGTGGGACGGCAGGGAAATAGAGACAAAAAGATGACACAACACTGAAAGGAGTATGAGATTTCAGGGGTTATCAAACATTGAAATAAATGTTAGACTCTGCATACGTAGTTATTTTGAGCTTAGTACTAAATCAGTGAGCATCCGGGCCAAGCTTACCCTCAGTGTGACATTGGAAAACTGGCTTCATGTCTTTTGAATCATTCCTTGAAAACTAAAAGATCCAGAATACAGGTTCCAGCTAAGGTCCAACTCTGTCCCAGAGAGGGAGCAGCCTCGTCAAAATAAATGGAATAAAAAGATACGTTTTCATAGTATGCCAGATAAAACGTGCAGTAATTACATCCCCTTTGCTCTCATTGTAAGGCAAAAATAAAAGTGGAAAATAAATTGGATTTTTCCTTCACCATTCAATTTAGAGAAGCTTGAAAGGTTGAAATTAACAAAGATTTTATTTTACTTCCATCCAAAATCAACGCCCATGAAAACAGCAGCCAGGACACAATGAATTGCATTAGGCAGATATACCGAAACGAACTCCTTGGAGAGTTAAGTGTTAACAAGCAAAGAGGACGAAGGTGCATGAAAGCCAAGCCCTGGTATTGCCATTTACCTCTGGATTGTGGTGCTGGCAAAGAATATTAAATATACCACGGACTGCCAGAAGAACAAATAACTTCATCTTAGAAGAGGTACAGCTAGAATGCTCCTGAGAAGAGAGAAGTGACATACTTTGTGCAACACACAAGCACACACAAAACACCCTCAGACTCATTGCCACTGAATCAACTGACACACAGCGACGGACTGTTTAAGATAGGGTAGACCTGGGTTTCCGACACTGTAACTCTTTAAGGGATTACAAAGCCTGTCTCTCAGAGCAGCTCGTGATTACAAACTGCTGACCTTGTAAGTAGCACCCCATCTCATAACCACTCCCCTAGTGGTTCTAAACCTTCCAAATGTCACGACCCTTTCATACAGTTCCTCGTGATGTGGTGACACCCTCCCCCAACCATAAAATTATTTTCATTGCTACTTCATAACTGTAATTTTGCTACCGTTATGAATTGGGCAACCCTTGGTGAAAGGGTCACTTGACACCCAAAGAGTTCACAACCCCTTTGGCTGAGAACTACGGTGCTACGTCACCAGGTCTCCTCTGACAAAACCACCAGGGACACCGCCCCCCCCCCCCAAAAAAAAAGAGAGAGAGAGAGAGAGAATACCCTCAATGAGATGGCGTGACACATTGGTGACAGCAGTGGGCTCAAACAGAGGAATGATTGTCAGAACGGCATATGCAGAACTGGGCCGTGCTTTAGTCTGTTGCACGCTGGCTAGTTATGCCCAGTCAATGGCACACACAACAACTATACCCCATAGTTCCCTGAGTGTGAGGAGGGGACATGACCAGTGCCTCTGGCTCAAGTAGTGCCGACACTCAAGGAACATGCTTAGATATTAGGAATGAATCTATGTATGAATGTGCATCGAGCACAACTGTCTCCAAGGTCTACTGACAGACTTATTAAGAAAAGGGCTACACAACACACTGCCACATACCAGATTATTCTTTTTCTAGGTGAAATGTCCAGAAGAAAAATGATTCAAAGAAATAGAGCAAAGATTAAAAAGAATTTTTTTTAAAGAAATAGTACACAGAGTAGTAGTTGTCAAGAGCTGGAGATCTGGGGTGGGGGGGGCGGGTAATGACCGACTACTAGCACATGGACATACAGGGTTTCTCTTGGGGTGAGAAAAGACTTTGGAATTAAAGTGGCTGTTCTTGTGCAGGAGTCCGGGTGGAACAATGATTAAGCACTTGGCTGCTAACCAAAAAGATTAGCTTTTCAAACACACCCAACAGCTCCGAGGGAGAAGAGGTGGCAGTAGCTTCCATAAAAGTTCACAGCCTAGGAAACCCTTCAGGGAAACGTCTTCTCTATTAGAATCAATAACTGGTTTGGTTTTGGTATACTTGCACAAGTTTGTGAATATACAAAAAAAAATATCCTCAACTGCACACTCTAAAAGGTAAATTTAGGATACTGAATTATTTCTCAATAAAAAGTTTTCTTTCAAAAAAGGGAGGGGCTAAGCCCCGGTGGTGTAGTGATTGTGTACAGGACTGCAGTCCACAGGGTTGACGGTTCAAATCCTGCAGCGGCTCTCCAGGACTAAGTAGGTGGGCTTCCTACTCCCACCAGGGCAGTGATGCCACAAAAAAAAAAAAAGAGAGAGAGAGAGAGAGGGAGGGAGGGCTACAGGGCTATCTTAAAAAGAGGTTTCTGTTATCATTCAGTAAGCTGGCCTTCTCTTATCAATAAGATGATCAGGATAATGAGACTTGAGACTGAGAAAGCTAAACTGGATTTCAATTTGCCTACAGAGGGTAGCTAAAAAGGCTAGGAACAAATTTATTTTTAAATAATGCTAGTTACATTCTCTCTGCCTTTAGCAACCTTTCTACCCAAAGTACTATAATAATAATACATACTATAATAATACATAAGTACTATAATATAATAATACTACTAAAATAATAATACAATAAGTGATTTCTCTTATATCCAAATTTTCCACCAAAATCCAAACTTTCCAGAACCACAAAGAAACCTGAAGTTAAACCAATTTCAGGGATCTACATATAACCTCCTCTCTGGAGTACAGACAACAGAGAAGTGAAGGAAGGGACACATTGGATCATGTACGATATGAAAAAGTATTAACAATTTGTAAATTATTAAGGGTTCATGGGGGACGGGGTCTCGGGGAGGGAGGGGACATATGGGGAGCTGGTACTGGGCACCTAAGTGGAGGGAGGATGTTTTGAGAGTGATGATGGCAACAAGTGTGCAAATGTGGTCTCCATACAATTGATGCATGTATTGGTGGGAGTTGATGGGAGTTGTATGAGCCCCCAATAAAATGATTTATTTTTAAAAAGGGAAGGGGAAAGAGAAGCTTATTCCAAGGGTTCAAGTAGAAAATATTTGGAAATGGAGATGGCAAAATGTGTACAAATGTGCTTGATACAAAAGATGTATTGAATATTATAAGAGCTGTAAGAACCCCCAATGAAATTATTGGGGAAAAGAAAGAAAAAAAATCCAAAGGATTATATATTGCACACATTATAGATGACAGCAAAAAAGAAAGAAAGAAACCTGAAACTAAATGTGGGGACTTATTGAGCATCTCACCTAATATAAAATACTTGGGAATTCAAGTCCTTGCTCGGAAAAAAAAAAAAAAAAAAAAGAGGTGTACATAGGGGGCTGAGGCCCGGTGGTACAAGTGGCTGAGTGTGGGACTGCGGCCCGTGGGCTTGGTGGTTCAAATCCAGCGGCGACTCTCAGGAGCAGTGCTGGGTAGCTCCCATGACCACCAGAGGGCAGTGATGCCTCCCCCAAAAAAAGGAGGTTTACATAGAAAATGATTAATCAGAGAAGGGAGGTGTGTATTAAGGCACTGACTGGCCCTCAGTAAGCACGGGGCAGCCTTCCACTGTCTACCTTCTCCAACAGCAAGATCTCCTCTGGAGCCAGGTGCACCGTAAGTCACACCCACTCATTTCTCAAGGTGGTGAATCGTGAGGAAAACCAGAAAGTCAAATGTGCTCTTCAAAATTCCTCTCCCTGTCATCTTGAGGCCCAATCCTGACCGTTGCTCAATCGATGAGTCCCTCTCTGCAATGTCCCAAAGAGAGGAAAATGTAAGAGCAAGCACTTAAAGACGAAAAAAGGGATGAGCAAGAATTGGGAACACTAATCCATTTCCCTCGGTGAGCCGAATATATAAATCATACCATGTTATTCTGAATTTGAAGCCTATAGAACCATCAAGTCTGTTCCGACCCATACGAACCTAATACGCAACAAAACCAAGCACTGCCCAGTCCTGTGTCATCCTCACAATTGTTCTCATACTTGAGCCCACTGTTGAAGCCATAGAGCAATAAACTCCTTAGAAGCCATCTAGTTAAAAAAAAAGTGCAACTAAAATGTGCACATAAAAATGTGCAACTATAAACTCATGAGCATCTACCCCCAAAATGCATGCTTATTTCACTGCCACCAGCCCTGCCTGACATTTACACCTCTCCCTCCCTCCCTCCTTGCTCTCCTCACTCACAGAGCTCCCACTCTCCCACCCCTCCAACAACCTCACTCATCTCCTAACAGGGACCTCCATTCTCTCTGCCAGATTCGGGTCTGGCAGGCCCTGTCTCAGCCTTCAGGTACTAGTTCAAATAGAATCTCAGATAAATGTCTAAGGGGAGACTCCTCTTCTTCTCTGTCACAGGTATTTCTTTAATCACCTCTTGTCATTCCTTTAGAAGTCTATTAGCCCGCATATCGCAGATTATCCATTCAATGAGCACAGCATACTTCTAGAGCAGGCGTCCTCAAACTACAGTCCTCAGGCCACATGTAGCCTGCCAAGGACATTTCTCTGGCCCACTGGATGTTTTTGCTGCTGCTGCTGTCCTGCTTAGCAGCAAACTTTTTCCAGGCCCACAGTGAATTTGTTCATAGTTTTTTTTAACTATAGTCCAGTACTCCAATGGTCTGAGGGACAGTGAACTGGCCCCCTATTTAAGACGTTTGAGGACCCCTGCTCTACAGCATCTAAAGTGCCCAATACTGTGCCTGGTATATAGCAGGTACTTGCTTTTGCTGAATAGATGATGTACATATTATCTATTTATTTTTTTTTGGGGGGGGGGGCATCACTGCCCTTCAGTGGTAGGAGTAGGAGGTCCAGTCTTGCTGCTGGATTTGAACCTCCAACCCAGTGGGCCGCAGTCCCGCGCACAACCACTACGCCACCGGGGCTCAGCCCAGAATGTACATTTAAAAAAAAAAAGCAAACCAACAAAAGAAACTCTGGCCTATGTAGTGCAAGGAGAATTTCAAGAGACAAGGATGCCAATTAAGGTGAGGGTGATTGTAGGTCAATCACACTTTAAACTAGTGGTTCTCAACCTTCCTGATGCCTCCACCCTTTAATATAGTTCCTCATATGTGATGACCCCTTAATCATAACATTGTTTTTTTTCATTGCTACTTTATAACTGTAATTTTGCTACTGTTACTAATTGTAATGTAAATTGTAATGTGTTTTCCAATGTTGAAAAATGCTGCTTTAAACAATGTTGATTTAGGTAGTACTAAAAGCACCATTCTTTTTTTTTTTTTTGGGGGTGGGGGGCATCACGGCTCTCCGGTAGTGGGAGTAGGAGGCCCAGCCCCACTGCTGGAATCGAACCTCCGTCCCAGTGGGGCACAGTCCCGCGCACAACCACTACGCCACCGGGGCTCAGCCCAAAAGCACCATTCTTATGGATGTTTTCTTTTTTCTATAAAAACACAATCCTTATGGATGTTTTCTTTTTTCTATAAAAGCACTATTCTTATGGATATTTTCTTTTTTCTATAAAAACATTCTTATGGATGTTTTCTTTTTTCTATAAACTATATAATCACATCAGTTAAACAATGAATGGGCAGGATTAGACTAACATAACATGTGTTACCTAAATGTTATCTAACAGGGGTCTCTACAATTTATACAGTGCATACAATCCTACTGTCTCCTTGAGCCTCCTCCAAAAAAGCAGAGACGGCAACTCACAGGTTAGCAAGCCATTTTCCTCTCCCTTCCACCCCATCTTCAGGGCAAAAACTATAGCTAGTGCTGGTGCTGCTGCTGTGTAAGAGGTTCTCAATCCTGGCGACAAAGGAGAATCTTTTTCAAACTGTCAAAAGGCTAAGGAGCCTTTAAAAAGCCAAAAGCCCAAGTCATATCCCAAACTAATTACCTAAGACAGCTAAGAACAAATTTTTTAAGAAAAATCCAAGAATCCACACGGGCTCACCTTTATTTAGTTCCTTTATGGTCACTTGTTGTTATTGTTGTTAAATTGTTGACAAACCAATACCAATGCAGGGAGAGCCTAGGTGATAGAGTAGAACAAGTCCTTGGCAAACCCAGCCTATAAAGCTTATCAAAAGTCTAGGACCAGACTCTTTCTTCTGTGGTACCACTGGGTAGGTACAAATAGTCAATCTTTAGGACTGAGCCCCTGTGGCGTAGTGGTTGAGTGCAGGACTGCGGCCCACTGGCTTTGCTGTTCAAATCCAGCAGCAGCTCTCCAGGAGCAAGGCTGGGCCTCCCACTCCCACCAGAGGGCAACGATGCCGCCCCCCAAAAAAACAAAACAAAAAAAAAACCCAAATAGTCAATCTTTAGGTTAGAACTGAGTACATTTGTGCCAGCTAGGGGCCCCAATTTTTCCCCCTTATAGTCATTGTCATGTGTGACATCAAATTCATTCCAACCCATGCCTCATGCTCATAGAATCCTGTATTTATTTTTAAAATTAAAGAGTTGGGTCTAACAAAAGGAAGCATCCTACAAATAATCACCAATCAAGACATACTCATTATATACCATGTGCTGGATTTTTTTCTCTATTAAGGTGTACCATGGGGGAATGGAACTGCCCCCCCCCCCCCCGCAAAAAAAAAATAAGTCTGGGGCTGAGCCCCGGTGGCATAAGTGGTTGAGTGTGGGACTGCGGCCTGCGGCCTTGGCGGTTCAAATCCAGCGGCAGCTCTCAGGAGCAGCACTGGGTAGCGCCCACGACCACCAGAGGCATTGATGCTCCCCCCCACAAAAAAAAAAGAATTTGTTAAAAAAAAGTCTGTCTTAGGCTTATACTAAGATTATACCAAAATACTACTTTTAAGTGACGACCGCAAGACTTTATAACATGTCCTTTTCATATATTGTGACGATAGCAAGACTTTATAATATGTCCTTTGCATATACTGTCAGGAAAGACCAGTCCCTAAAGGAGGACATCAGGCTTGGGAAAGTGGAAAGACAATGAACAAGAGGCAGGCCCTCAATGAGATGGACTGACACAATGGCTGCACAGTGGGCTCAAACATTGTGAGGGGGCAGCAGGACTGCATAGTGACTTGTTCTGTTGTACATGGGGCTGCAAAGGGTCAGAACTGACCTGATGGCACAGAACAACAAATCAGTCACTTTCCTGACATTCACATATAAAAAAGGATGAAATGTATATACTTATATACGCTACCCCAAAGGGGGGGACTTCTCTGTGGATAGAACATTTCACACATATGTAAAATCCATCTGCCAGTGCTATTAAAAATTTTGACCTTCTCCACCATTTCACAATGTTTAGTAAAAAGCTTCTTGTAAACCCGAAAGAGCCCTTGGTAGTGGCGAGGTGACTATCAGGCTAATGATCAAACCCACCAGCCAGAGTGGAAGGCAGTGATCTGCTCCCGTCAAGATTCTAGCACTCAGGAAGCCCTAAGGAGCAGCTGTACGCTGTCAGAGAGTCTCTACAAATTGGAGATACTCAGCAGCACGCACAGGAAATAAATGGTTGCATGTGGCTGTATTAAAAAATGGGTAAAAGAGCGACTATAAAGATGCAATAAAACTAAAAACTAGCTGGCTTGAAATGATTCTAAAATATGACTATACACATATATTGCTAGAATTAATCCACTTCAGGTCAAGAATACATGGATATACGTGGATAAACATGGAGATACACATAACTAGAAACGGTTCATGAATTTTCCAAATTCACACAGAGAAAGGTGTATACCATCTCATAAGATTCTATACCAAATAATTACTTTTCTGCCAATGTGAATGAAAAAGTTTTCATGTAATTCAGGATTTAAAAACAAAAACATTTTACCATATGTACTCGAGTATATGCTAAGTTTTTCAGCACATTTTTAGGGGGGGCATCACTGCCCTCTGGTGGGAGTGGGAGGCCCAGCCTTGCTCCTGGAGAGCTGCTACTGGATTTAAACCGCCAAGCCAGTGGGCCGTAGTCCTGCACTCAATCACTACACTACCAGGGCTCAGCCCTTCAGCACATTTTAAATGCAATTTTTGTGGTAGTATTAGGTATCTCGGCGGGTATTCGGGCTAGCTTATACTCAAGTATATGCGGTCCTTTCTTGATATAATGTAAGCAATCAACTACACAGTTACTAAATAATCACCCCAAATTTGTCATAAATGTAATCAAGAGCATCTAAAGCAGAATTCTTTTTTTCCTAAAGCCAAAATCTATGAAATGCTTCCACATAGTTTTTTCAAGAAACTTCTCCCACAAGATTTTACTTGCGTAAATGTTAACACAAACACACAAAAAAGTACAGGAATGTACTAGTGGGTTGTTTTTCCTGTTATCACAAAGAGAGTGATGAACAAGCTATTCTGAATCAGGATTGTCTACCAACTTGACATACACACACACACACCTGATTATATTTATGCTAAGCTACCATTCTCATGCCAAACCACTTTTCCTGATCTGGGAGACAGGTATGCACATTAAACTCGGTATGCACATAAAACTCAGATAGTGCTTTAGTAGGTCATGCTAGGGAGGGTTAAAGCTCGTCTCAACTTGAAAACTGAGGATTTCCAATTTCATAAGCAAGCCACTAAATGTCTGCACCAGAGTAATAGTCACTAGTTATGTAACTGACCATTTATTGTGCAAATCTGTGCAAATCTTAACCCTTTTAAAACATGTTTCTTCCCTTCTCTTCATAGACTAGGTTGAATTCCAGTCTGCCCTTTGGTAGACACATAGTGTTACACAAGTTTAGTCTCCCTGCTGACAATCTATGACTTTATTTTTATTCCCAAGGCTGAGAAAAGTTGCAGACACCTATTTTCTTGAGAAAGAGCTATATATTAAACAAAATTTGTTTGTGGGGAGGGAAAAATTCCTATCTGGATGAATGGGAAAATTAAACTGCCACTTATTTTCAAACTAAACACACAGTAACTTACAACCACCTCAACTGATAACTAGTTCAGATCCTAATCTTGTAAGATTCATTTTTCTAATTTACTTTAATTACAGGAACAAATTATATGTACCCAAGGAGCAACAGACCAAGGCTATACTTTGTTTTTATAAGGTCAACATTTCCCAAGGTTGACTGTGGTAACTAGCAAGGCTTTATAATCAAAAAAAACAAAACTTTCACCAGTGTCTGAATTAAGAAAATCATAACTGATAGGATTTTACTGTTTATGTACATAAACATAAGAAGTCCGGGGTGTGTGTGTGGAGGGGGGGGGGGCCTAGGCTTTGGGCCGTTAAATGCAAGGTCAAGGTCGGGAGGTCAGACCCACCCACCAGCTGCCCCCACAAGAAAACGATAAGCCTGTTTGCTCCCATTGAAAACCTGTCGTAGAAGCAACCAGATGGCAATGGGTTTGGTTTGGGTTTGGTTTGGTCCATAAGCCTATAGTGAAAACCCCACCAAATCTAATTATTAAGGAGAATGAATCAGCGCTCTGTACCTGTTGAGAGCATCCCATTGGTAAAGGGCGGCGGGAGCCTGAGTTAACACTTTCCCTATGTGTGCATCCACTCGGAGGTATGCACCCAGCAGTATAACCTGATGGAAAACATGGCGAGACATCAGGGGTTGGGAGATCGACTTAAGGCTTGCGAACGTATAACCTTAACCAGTCACGAGTGTCCCCTAGTACCTTTACTTCTCTCCCTGGGAAACAGTCGAGACCACAACCCAAATTGGGGAAGAAGAGGACTGGGGGCAGGGGGCAGGGGGAGCCACTTACGAGATGTAGGCTGGGTAGCCGAATCCTATCAGGTTGCAGAGAAGAGAGGCTCCATAACCGAACACCAGGTACAAGGCGACCAGCCCGATGACGCCTGGAGACACGCGGAGAGAAGTGGGTCAGGTGGCCGAGAGGCGCTCACGCGGGGCAGCCCCAGCCCACACCTCCAGGCGGGGCCTGTTCGGGCGTTTTCCTCGGGACTCGATGCAAAGAGGAAAACCCAAGCCCACAGAAGGGTAGGCCGGCGCCTCCGCTGGATGTGTGGGGTCTGGGGACACCGGGTAGTCACACCTCGGTGCCCTCCCTTCCTTCCCGCCCGCTGGGGGCGCGGGGTGCCTGGAGGGTCTGGAAAGGCCTTGGGCACAGCGTGGGCCGTCCAGGGTCCGGAGGCTGCCGGCGCCCACTGTCCCCCCCCCCACCCCACCCCCAACAAAGCCACCGCCTTTTCCCGCAGGGGCTCCGGGGAGGGGGGGACGAGACAGCCCCGCGCTGGCTCCGCTCACCACCTGCGTGCGGCCTCCGAGGCACGGCGCCAGGCAGCGGGGGCAGACACGTCAGCGCCCGCCCCACCCGGGGCCCGCCACCTGGTCGCGGGCACCCGCCGGCCCCAGCCCCCGAGGGGCCCCCGACTCCGCCCGGACCCAGACGGGCCGTAAGGTCCCCGCGGGCCCTGGCTCGTCCGCCGTCTGTCACCGGAGCTGCCGCTCCCCAGCCCTCCTCCCCCCACCCACCCAGCAGCCGGCGCGACCGGCGCCGCGCACCCACCCAGCGCGATGTAGCTCCGGTTGACGCCGGTCTTGGCCTCGAGCTTGGCCAGGAGGTCGGTCATGCAGTTCTTCTCGTGCAGGAAGCGGTCGAACCTCTGCCTCATGGCTGCAGACATGGCGAGGACCGTGGTGACGCCGCCCGGGGCTGCTCCTGGAGCCGAGCGGACGCACAGCGGGACTGAGTCGGCGGGGGCGGGCGCGGCGTTGGGGAGGGCGGGGCGGGGCCGGCCCTGCGTCGGGCGCGCGCCCCACTCCCGGCGGCGCGGCCCCCTCGCCCCCGCCCGCCGCCGCGCCGCCCCGCCCCGCCCCGCCCCGGCCTCGCGGCGGCCAGCGCCACGCCCGAACGCGCGGAGCCCCACGCCCCGGCCGAGGACCGCCCCTCGGAGCGCAAGGGGCTGCTGTCATGGCAGGGGTCCTCTGAGACAGACAGGGGTCCTCAAAGCAGGTGGAAGGAAGAAGACAGGTGTCCTTGTGTCTGTCACATGTCCTGTTGAGGGACTGGTTTTTCACTCTCCCGGGATTCCGATTCCCGGGATTCGGGGAGCTAAGGACCCACCCAGGTCATTGCTCCGGGATGTGCTTTGAAGCGTTCTTCCAGGGCCCCGGAATGAGTTCCGTCGCCAAGCTGAGTAGCCCGTCACCGTTGTCCACACTGATCCTCCAACATTAGCCTGAAGGAGAAGTACCAGGGCTCAGGACTTAGGGCAGGCCCTCACTTTAAGGTCTTCATTCTGCCCCCATCGTGTACCCCTAGATTCCCACCAGTCTCCTTACCCATCACCTACGATGCTACAAAAAGTTCTTTGAAAAATACCCGTGGGAACCACTGCCATGCTGCCTCAGAGCGACCCTGTCGGACTGAATAAAACTGGCCTGGGAGGTTTCCAGACTAACTCTTCGCTGGAGTAGATCGCCACCTCTTTCTCCCCCTGGACGCTGACCGTGAGGTTAGCAGCCCAGCACTTCACCACTGTGCCACCAGGGCTCTTTATGGGAAAATGTCTTTTTTACGCTATTTTCCCCATGAACTTTCTATAGCCCCC
The DNA here is from genome assembly GCA_004026705.1 of Nesogale talazaci. Taxonomy (NCBI): domain Eukaryota; kingdom Metazoa; phylum Chordata; class Mammalia; order Afrosoricida; family Tenrecidae; genus Nesogale; species Nesogale talazaci. The sequence goes on along the minus strand of PVJH01025720.1, from coordinate 18,893 downwards.
CTTTTATTTCAAGAAACTCTTTAATGTTGGACTCCTAGAACCTGTTTTGCACACTGTGTAGAATTTTCTTCATAACTGTTTGCTTCCAAACCTTCCTCCCACTCCCGCCCCCGTTGCCTACAGTTTAGAACTCTGAATCTAACGCGGCATTAACTCCCTGCACACAAACCAGCCTTCTTTCTCTCCAGCCCCCATGCAGTCCCTGTCCACTCTTTCAAACGGACTCAATGACTCTACTGTCTTCTACTTCCATTTTGACCTCCACTTCTGCAAACAGTTCACCTGCCCACTTCCAGATATTTCCTTAAGCACTAACAATTCTTCCTCTTTTCTCTCAGAACCCCAACCACCAGCACTACTCAGTCAAATCAATGAGCAAATTAGACTAAAAATAAAAACAAAATCAAACTCCCTCCCATCAAGTCAATACTAACGCTGTGTGACTCTATAGAAAAGGTTGGCGCTGCCTCTGAGTGAAACTCTTTAGAGGAACAGAGAACCCTTCCTTTCGTTCAAGTTGCTGCCAGGGGTTTCCAACTGCTGGCATTGCAGTTAGCAATCCAACAGTAGCCAGTAAGCCATCAAGGCTCCTGTACAGAATGGCCTCCACCCCCCCCCCACCTAAAAATAAAGAAATTTGTTTTTGAAAACAGTGGGACTGAGCCCCGGTGGCGTAAGGGGTTGAGTGTAGGACTGCGGCCCGCGGGCTTGGCGGTTCAAATCCAGCGGCCGTTCTCAGGAGCAGCACTGGGTAGCGCCCACGACCACCAGAGGCCCACAAAAAGAAAGAAAGAAAACAGTATAGGTCTTTATAGGTCTTGGCTGTAGGACACCGTTAATGGCTTTAAGTAGCAGGTCAGTGAAGGGTTTGAGCCACATCAATAATAATTTCATGTAATATTTATCAGTGGATGTACAGGATGCAGACAAAAGATGGAAAAAACTGAGAACAAAGTCTCCAACACATTGAAAACGAAGCAAAACAAACAAAAACCGACCATCCAAATACAAATTTAGTGCATTTTACTGCATGGGAATTCGCACCTATTTCCATATGAAATCACACTTGCTAAGCTGTTGTCCCAGCAGCCTGTGAAGGTAAAATAGATCACGTGTACACAGCTGTTCATAAAACTGCACCCTGACCACGTGCTCTCACTTCTCCCCTAAACTCCGTGTAACTCTAATCACACCTGCTCCCAATGTCTGCTGTTTTCTTACTCACTGGGGAACTGAAAGGCTCTGCCACTCTCCTTCCACTGTCACAGCCAGGCTCCACTGTGAATTCTTGAATGTTTAGTAAGGTGACCAGACGTCCCACTTTTTAACACTTTGTCCCGCGGCCTTTTAAAATTAAATCAATATATTACAATGCTATTTTGGTGTTCTATGAACATTTTTTTGTTGCTCCATATAGACCATATTTTTAATCAAGAATCTCCCCTCCTTCCCCCTCCCCCCACCGTCGATGGTGTCCCACTTAAAATCTGGTCACTTTATTGTTTAGTGAAGTTTGAGGACCAACCAAAAGCTTCGCCAAATTCCTTCCATTCATTAAGCCTCTGTACACAGTGAATTTTTACACATGCCGTGTGAGATCGGAGAAGCAAAAGGCTTGAACACACTCCCTGCATCCATAAGGCCTGGCACTGTGAGAACTCTTTTGCAAAGTCTGGGCTGAGGAACACGCAAAGGCTCTGCCACACGCCTTACATGTTATCAGGCTTCTCTCTATTGTGATCTATCATGTGTTGAGTGAGATAGGAGGAGTATGTCAAGTCTTTACACACTCCTTACATCCATATGACCTGCTTACTGCGAGTTTTATGTTGAATGGAGGTTGAGGCATGAATAAGGCTTCACAATATTTATTACAAAAAAAATAAAGAATTTTGTGGCCCCAAATGTCCTACGGCACACCAACCGATTGCGCCACTGGAGCTTCAGCCCCTCATGTCACTAGCTCTGAGAAAAATGCTGCTGTATCTAAAAGGCCCTTTCTCCATATAGTCACTGCACTATGCCCCTCACATTCTTCAGTTCTTGGCTTGAATTGGGGCAAAGATACCTTTTTTTCTACCAAGGGTCCTTTGGATATTTGTAATATCATTGGCAGGTCATATAAAATTATTAGCTTAAAAATTAGCCCGCTATATTTGGTCAATATTTCATTAATTCAGCCCTCATGTGGTGTCTGGCACTGCTTCTCTTTGGTGAGAAATGTGTTGTTAGCTCATATTGATGATTTCACATGTCTTATCCAGGGGTCCTCAAAATTTTTAAACAGGGCCCAGTTCACTGTCCCTCAGACCATTGGAGGACTGGACTACAGTTAAAAAAAAAAACAACCTGTGCCCTCTCCCCGCCAAAAAAAAAAAAAATTGAACAAACTCACTGTGGGCCCAGGATGAGTCAGCTGCTAAGCAGAACAGGCAGCAGTGGCAAAAACACAGGGCGGGCCAGATAAATGTCTTCATTGGGCTGCATGTGGCCCGAGGGTCAAAGTTTGAGGACTGCTGCTTTACAGTGCCACTCCTGGTGGTGTTGTGATTACACATGGGAGGGTTAATCACAAGATCCGCAGTTCGACACCACCCGTGTCAGGAAAAAGACAAGGCTTTCTATGTCAATAAAAAGGGAGTCTCTAGGGCTGAGCCCCGGTGGCGTAAGTGGTTGAATGCAGGACTGTGGCCCATGAGCTTGGCAGTTCAAGTCCAGCGGCGGCTCTCAGGAGCAGCCAGTGGGTAGCGATCACGACCACCAGAGGCAGCGATGCCCAAAACAAAAATGGGAGTTTCTGAAACCCACATGGGGCAGTTCTACCCTGTCCCCTGGGGTCACTCTGAGTTGGAATGGACTGCATGGCAGAGAGGGTTTGGTTTGCTTTTTAAAAAACACAGCTTGAAGGCCAGAGTTCCCTACTCCTGGCTTAAAGGATTCCTCCAAGAGGTCTTCTCTGACCCTGCCTTTCAACTTCCAATATTCTTTCTTTCTTTTTCTCCGTAGCACTTACTGCTGTGTGACATCCTGTGTGTTATCTTTTCTTCATTGGTTTTTGTTTCTCCGCTGGATTATGAGCTCTCAAAAGCCAGTATTTTTGCCTAGTGTGTTCACTTTTATATCTGAAGAGGGAGAAAGCTGGAAACCTTGAAGTAGCAGTTGGGGCTTTCTACTCCCGTAAAGAGTTACAGCCTTAGAAACCCACTGAGATGTTCAACCCTGTCCGATAAGGTCACTAGGAGTTGAACTGTCAACTCAATGGCAGTTGGGTAGTAGTAGTGTATCTCAAGCATCTAAAATTATTTGTTATAAGAATGACTCTCAGGGCTGAGCCCCGGTGACGTAGTGGTTGTGTGCAGGACTGCAGCCCACAGGGTTGACGGTTCAAATCCAGCAGCAGCTCTCCAGGAGCAAGGCTGGGCCTCCTACTCCCAGCAAGGCAGTGATGCCCACACACACACAAAAAAGAATGACTCTCTATAAGTGATGCCTTTTAATTATAGGGTTGACTAGGATTGTTGACTAGGCCATGCACTTCCAGAAAACAAACATCTTTCTAGGAACAAGTACAACCAGAATGCTTATAAGAGAGGAGGATGGTGAGATTGCATCATGTGCATTTGGCACATGCTAGCAAAGGGGTCCAGTCCCTGGAGAAAAATATGTCATGCTTGGTAAAGTGAAGGGTCAGAAAAAAAGGGAAGAGTTGCAGTGAGATAGAGGATGGAGTAAAAGAGCTCAGACATGAGAACAGTTGTGAGGATGGCCCAAGATCAGGCCCTGTTTCTTTCATATGCCTGATGCTGTTGAGTCACTAGCAACCTGCAGATACTCTATAAGCCAAAACAGAACTGTTCCCAGGGCTTCCCAAAGCTGTACATCTCTACAGAACGGCTCCTCTTTTTCCTACAGAGTTGCTTGTGGGTTTGAACCACTACCCTGGGGTGAGCAGCCCAGTGCTTAACCACTGGGCCACCATGGCTCCTTTGTACCTGCTCAATGTCACCCAAAACTAAAGTATTAATTTATGTCATCCCCACAGCATCTCAAGAAAGAAACTGCCACTATTAACCTTATTTTAGTAAAAGAAGGCCAATGAGGTCTCACGCAGCAAAGTTAGAATTCAGACCCAGGATTTTACCCGTACCTTATACTATGCAGCAGAATAACTGAATTTTAAACTTTTGAACCAGTTGTGAGTGTGTATAGTTTCTCAGTAAGGAAAGCATTTGGAGTTAATTACATTGGAAATTGAAGACATGTTTTTGAGTCCTTGAAAAGATTCCCAGTTTGATAGCTTTACTTTTTTTTGCTTAAGCCAAGGAGAAAAAAATTTTTAAAGTTGGATATTCAAATCAACCTAGTGTTTTATCACTACATTTTAAACAGTGCCAACATTTAAACTATATCAACTATGCATGAAGTATTGGAAAACATACTATTCATTTGGATTTATCTTTATAAATATTGCTCCCTTTCTAAACTTCTACTGTCATAGACCCAAATTTGCTTTTCCTCTATTGTCCAATATTCTTAACATTGGCAAGCTGAGGTGAGGCAGTGGCAGATTGACTAGGCGGGCCCTCTGGATACAGACTGGGACAAGGGTGGGGTATAAATTCCAGGCCCATCTTTAGCTGTGTGACTGGGCAAGTTACATGAACTGTGCCTCTGTTTCTGCAGCTGTAAAAAAGGGATCACAATCATACCTATACCAGAGCATTATCTTGATGACTAAAGAAGTTATTGTTAGTAAAATTTTTCAGCTGAGCCCTGGTGGTCTAGTGGTTGTATGCGAAACTGCGGCCCACAAGGTTGATAGTTCAAGTCCAGGAGCAAGGCTAGGCTTCCTACTCCCACCAGGGCAGTGATGTCACAAAACAAACCAAAAAGAAAAAAGTAAAATGTTTCTAAGAGTGTCTGACAAGACAGTGTTTGCGAAATAATCTAAGAGAAAATAAACCAATAGACTTTAAATAGAGAAATATTAAATAATTCTTACCTTTATCAAATTTTAATCAGGTTTTAAGAGTTTGGGATAATTAGCTTATGTAGTCTTCGCATAGATGAGAAAAGAAATTTAGAATAGAAAAAACATACCCTTACTCATTATTTGACTTTTTATCTTTATAATTATTTTATCTTTACCACTTTATTTTGTTTTGTTTTTTAGTATTTCTGTTGAGCATTCCAGTTTGTGATGCACAGTAGATACTTAAAGATAATAACTGATACAAGTGTTTATTGGGGATGTAGGGGTGGATTATAGAGAGGAGGAGGGGATTGGTGAACAAACAATGTATATGTGGGGGGGGGGGGGACCCCTAGAACTGATTGTGATTATACAACTCATTTTAAAAGTGATCTAACCATGAAAAAAAAAGAAATTGGTCCAAAATTTATTGTGGCAATGATTGTATAATTCTTGATATGATCGAACTATTGAATTATATGACATATGGATTATGTGCCAATAAAACTGTAAAAAAAAAGAAATGGCAAGCACAATATTAAAAAAAACTTTAGGTTCTTTAAAGTATAATAAGGATTAATACACATGTTAGCTATTTTTTTAATCATTTTGTTGGGGGCTCATATAACTCCCCTCACGTTCCATACATACATCAATTATATACAGGCCACATGTGCACACTTGTTACCATCATCACTCTCAAAACATCCTCCCTCCACTTAGGCCCCCACTACCAGCTCCCCATGTTTTCCTCAACCCATGAACCCTTAATAGTTTAGAAACTGTTATTACTTTTTCGTATCATACACTGTCCAATGTGTCCCTTCACTCACTTCCCTGTTGTCCTTGCCCGAGGGAGGAGGTTATATTTAGATCCGTGAAATTCCTACTCCACCTTCCCTCCCCCCTTCCCTTATTACCACTCTCCCCACTAGTCCTGAAGGAACATCTATCCTACATTCCCCATGTTTCCAACTCCAGTATAAATCCGCTGGTCTAGCTGGATTTGTCTGGTAGAATTGGGATCATGATAGTGGGCGGGAGGAAGCATTTGAGAACTTGAGGAAAGTTGCATATTTCATTGTTACTATACTGTACCTTAACTGGCTCATCTCCCCCCTGCAACCCCACTCTAAGAGGAAGTCGCTTCACCTATTGATGGGATGTTAGCTATTTTTTATAGTTTATTCTGTTAGTGATACCTCTGGGCAACTTTATTCTCATCAAAATTTTAAAATATACATTTTATGTAATGAGTTATATGAGTAATTATTCATGATAATAGCATATAAGAGAAATACTCATATGTAATTATCATAAAGTAAATATAAAATTTTGGAGGCGGCTGATGGGCCAGGGCCAGGGCCGGGGCTGGGGGAGGGCAGTCCGCGAACTTTTGCTGGAGTCGCCCCTGGCGACCCCACCCCCACCCCCCCACCCCTCCACCCCTCCACCCCTCCCGCCCCCACCCCCGCTACTGCCCCGCGGGGCACTCCAGGAGGCCACCCCCCCATCCCCACCCTGCCGGGCACTCCAGGAGGCGCTGGGGCGGAACCACTCCTGGGCTGCATGGAACCCGTGATCCAGATCGGGCCTGGCTCTGGCCGCGACCCTGCTGGTCCTGGGGCTGTGCCTGAGTGTCCAGCGGACCAGAGCTGGAGGAAACAAGAGTATTCTAGAACATTGAAGATGATCCCAGGGAAGATATGGGGTCACAGATGAGAAGGGGCAGAAAGGCAAGATGGGTTTCCTCTCCCAGCTTCTGGAAAATGTTTTCCTCTGTCCTACTACAAAATGTCTTGTGGAGTTATTCATGCTATCAAATACCAGACTCTTCCAACCAAGGAAACGCTATTTAGGGCTTCAAATCTAGATGGCATTGGGTTCTAGAGGAATTTGACTATGCAGTACACTTTGTACAAGTACGTTTGTTCCAGTACAGAATGAGATGCTCTTTGTAAAATGTTCTTTTGTGTGTGTGTGTGTGTGTGTGTGTGTGTGTGGTATCACTGCCCTGGTGGAAACAGGAAGCCCAGTCTTGATACCAGGGAGCTGCTGCTTGATTGGAACTGCCAACCCTGTGGGTCACAGTCCCTCACACAACCACTAGGTCACCAGGCTCAGCCCTGTAAAATGTTCTTGATGATTATTTCTCCAGTTTCACATCCATGCCCTCTGGGAACAATGAGGAAACGAGGATTTGTATGTGCCTTACATATGCTTACAGATGTTTTTTTCTATGTCTACCTTAGTACATATTAATAAAAATAAGAGGATCACAGTCAAAAAAAAATCTTTTTGGAGGAAAAAAAACAAACCTACCTTAGGACTTTGCAATGCAATGAATCACTTCTGTATTGCTTTTCTAGCCACGGCATCTTAATTCCTGCAATATAATTGGCTGGGGCTAGTCAAATAAGGTTTATAAAACTCTTGCAATGATTGGACAGTAACTATAACAATCAGGAACTGGTGGTTTACAAAGGAGCATGGCAGTTTTGTCATCTTGTCAGACTTAAAGAACCAGTCAGACAGAGATTGAAGAGGATCTCATTGTTACCAGGAAGAAGTAGGAGTGGAGTGAAACCTTTAGTCTTAGGCCTTGTGCTACGAAACTTCGAGACCCAGCAGGCAGAGAAAACTGTAATACATAAAGAAAAAGAGCAGTGGTACGGAGGAACAGCAGCCGTTCAGGAACTAGGAGACCGGCACAAGACAGTTACAGTGGAATTTGCCAAAAGCTGAGCAACAAAGCTGAGCACCCTTGACCATGCAGCTTCCTGGCAGAGTGGCATGCCTCCAAACATTTATTAGTGGAACTAAAGAGCTGTAGTACTTGCTCTAAAGGGCAGAGACTGAGAGTGAGGGCTAGAGACAAGCACAGCCAAGAAAGAGATGAACTATCTCCTGTCTCCTGAGTTCTTGTTACTTCCAAGTTGATCCTAATCTTGATTCTGAATTGTAATCTGACACTTCTGTGATAAACCCACAACTGCAACAAATAATCAAATCCAGCAGAGAAAAAGAGAATGCCAGAGGGGGGGCCAACTCGTGTCAAAATCATTTTAATAAAAGGTTGAAGATTGGACCCATATCTGACCTCCATCTATGGTAATTAGCTTTGGGCTGATGCTAAAGCTAATTTTTGATCCTTTCCCTGAAATTAGACAAAGGTCTGATGCCCCCACATTACAATTAAGACTATTTTCTCATTTTTATTGACGATGCTCTCTGTGCCTAACACTACGGTGGCAGTCATGTATTCGATATGTCAATTTCATGATTGAGATGTAGGGGTAGAGTCTAGCCTGTTAATCTGGAGATAGCCATTGAGTAGCCAATGAGGCCTTTATGTGGGCATGACTTTCTCTGAGACTTCTGGGAAATCTCACGATATTTCCCTTGTGGAGATGAGAGGCCCTCTCTCCAGTTGTTGGGAGTCAGTCTCTGAGACCATGAACTACAGACAAGACAAGATGGCAGCGTCCAAGGAGCTGGAAAAGCCAGAGGAGAAGCCACACAGCCTTACCCTGATGGAACCAGACCTCTGAAGGTGAAGAAGCCACGGGGAGACCCCTGCCAGTGCTGAGTTGCTTCTGCCACCACTGGATGCGGTTGATAGACCCTGAGCCCTGGAAGTGAGGAGCCATGGGGAGACCCCTGCCAGCACCGGGATTCTGCACCCACTGGCCTGTGACTTCGTGAGTCGGAAGCAGACTTTATAGACTGGTATCGGGCATATGGGCTAATGTTGGACTCATGACTTTGAACTAGACTGAGTTGAGATGCTTTCTCAATGTTCCATTTCTCTTGTCTATAAACCTATCTCTTACATCCATATGCATGTCTATGAATTTGTTTCTTGAGTCTACCAGACTAACACAACTACAAAACCACAGAAAACTGGCAGACCTCTGTCTGGAAGCCCCTGGGCCAGGCGGGAATGTAGCGGATTGACATTGGCAATCCTAAGAAGGAGGTCAGAGACCTGGTGAGGTAGTTGGTGACACTGTGGATTGCTCACCGCGAAGTCCACAGGTTGAAACCACCGGCCATTTCTTGAGAGAAGGATGAGAATTTCTACTCCCCTAAAGATGTACCTTGAGGACTGAGGTGCACCTGGCCCAAGCAGGACATTTTTATTTGCATCATATGAATATGAAAGTCAGACATTCAATAAAGAAGACCAAGAAAGGAAGTTGTGTTACTGGTAAGAATATTGAAAGTATCACAAACTGACAAAAGAACAGATTTGTCTTGGAAGAAGTACAACCAGAATGCTTCTTAGAAGCAAGATGGTGAGATTTTGTCTCACGTACTTCAAACATATTACCAGAAGAGACCACTCCCTGAAGAAGGATCTTCTGCTTGGGAGAGAGGAGCCACAAAGAGGAACGCAGTGGCTGCAGCAATGGTCCCATTGTGAGAAAGGTGCAGGGCCAAGCAATGTTTTGTTTTGTTGTGCAAAGAGACAGAGAGCTGGAGCATCTAATGCCTCGTGGGCATCTAATGAGAAGGAAGTCAAACCAATTTGGAAAGATGTGAATATTATATCTTCGGTTGGCAAGGAATAATTCTGCAGAACACCTTTGACCAGGTCACTTTCCTTGTCCATAGCTGGTTTCTTCAAATTAGGATAATTTCTCAACTACTTGATATAATAGCACACGTCTAACTCATAGATGTGAGCGTGACAAGGTAGACCAGAATTTGCCAGATAGAGTTTATTTTATTTAGCCCACACTGCCAGATGTGGGCTGCTCTGGCTTCCACAACAGCATGGCAACAGTGAGGCAAACAGACTCTTCAATCCAGAGACTCACTGTCTTTGCAGACACAGCCCTAACGGCACGCGCCCCCGGTCCCCACCCTCCTCTGCAGTCACCAGAGGAGACTGATCATGACGTCATCGTCGTAAAAGCTAAGACACCGAAGAGGAGCCCTGGTGGCATCGCGATGGCACATTGGACTGCTAACCACCAGGTTCTCGGCATTGTGAAGATGAGGCTTTCTAAGGCAGTAAGGTCACTTTCTTGGAAATCAACAGGGGCAGTTCTGCCCAGTCCTCTGATGGCAAAGAATTTCAAGACACGCACTTGCCAGAAGATAGGAGGAAAAGGGAGAAGCTGCATATAATTTAAGAAAGTCTTAAAAGAAACAAAGTGATGACAATTACCATGCTTCACGATATATGTGAAGTATATTTACGATATATTTGAATTATATTTACTTGCCTCATTTGACATTTTCTGGAACCAGTACTAATGAAACTTGAGCAAAGCATTTTTTACTTTATTTCTCCTTTTGGCTAACCTGCAGTTGAGGTTTTTTTAAAATTACTGTTCACAAGTGGAGGATAAACCTGTCTGCAAATATCCTTTAAGTTTAGCAAAATGTGTTTAAAAATACAGTTTGCTTAAAGATCATTTTTCCTTTTGTACATAAATCTAAATATTTCCATCTAGTAAAACAGGCACAAAAATGTCCTTTATTCCACCCTTTCGTTCCCCTTAATGACACCCACACAGGAGATTAAATAGCAAATAAGTCACTGGCTGATTGTTTCTCTATGTTCAAGACTAGTTAATCTAGTTCTAGGAAAACCCTGGGGTTCGGATTCCATACTGGGGTGGTGCTATGTTGACTGAATCAGGAGAACGGTTCCAACCACAATGACAATCCAAATTTGCCTCACAGCCTACAGGCTGTTATGCATTTTTTTTTCCATGTAAGAAAAGGACCAGAAAGAATCAGACAAATTTGTACACTTCTCTTTGTGACTAAGCACCAGGGGAACTTATAATTAGCTTGAATAAAAAAACTGACCAGCTGTTCCAAATTACCGTAAGTTTGTTATATTACAGTCTGCAGGTCAGAAGTCTGACACATTGCACTGGGCAAAAGTGGAGATGATGGGGCTGTCTTCCTTTCTGGAGGCTCAGGGAGGAGATCTGCGTTTTCTTTGCTCTTTCAGGTTGTTGACAGAACTCAGTTCCTGTGGCTGTAAAACAGATCTCCGTTTCCTTCCCCAATCTTCAAAGCCTGTAGTGGTGGGTCCAGTCCCTTCCTTCATGCAAATCATTCTTCCCCTTCCTTCTCTGGCTTCTCTGACCCATCTGCTTCCCACTTCCACTTTTAAAAATTCATGTGACTTGATTGGGCTCACCCCTAATAATCCAAGACAGTCTCCCCATCTCAAAGTCAATTATTTTAATCACTTTAGCAAAGACCCTTTGGCTACATAAAATAACATGTTCACAGGTTTTAAACATTAGGGCCTGGACAGGTCGTTGTTCTGCCTTATCAGTTTAGGTGGTGGATATATAACCATTCTCTAGTCCCTGAAGATAAGGAACACAGTGAAATTGGTCTTCCAGTTTAGTCCTTCCACTTTTATTAAGGACTCACCCAGGACATTGCCCGGGCTTAAGGCACAGGCAAATGAAGGCACTTTCACTTTAAGCCCAGGCTCCATCGCATGTGTGATTCTGGGCAAGTTCTCAACCTCCAAAATGAGATTATTTATGCCATTGACCTGATAAGGAATAACTGATATGCTGTGTGTGAAATACTTTAGAAAAAAAAAAACTTTAGAGTGCCTATCTTCCTGGATGGCTGACAAAATGCTACCCATAGGAAAGATGTATAAAGAAAATGAAGCAAGCATCTACAAAGGTTGATACCTAAAATTCCACCCTTTTGACTCATTCATTTGATGCAAGGATTTCATTGACATCTGTAAAAATAAAATTGGAAGAAATAACAGCATATCTGCAGCAGCAATTTGTGGTGTAGGAGAGCACTTGTTTTGTTTAGACAATTTGCGATTAGGCAAGGATTTGAGAGCATATTTTCATAGGCTGTGAGGCACCAAGTGCTTGAGGACTTACGGGGTAGCTTTTTCCAAGGTAAAAAATTGTGACACATTTGTATCTAGGACCATGTAATGATCTACGACCAACAGAGCTGGGGCCTCAAGTTCTGCATAAATATGGGTGAGGACGAATCTACCAGCACGTGTCAGGTCAAAATTAAGCTGCTCTCTGACACAGCAAACAGGTTTATGCAACTCTTTATCACTTAGCACCCTCTCAGTTCTTCTCTCCTTCTTCTAAGCTTTCAGCCTTTTTTGGCTGCATTTTGGCCCATGATCCTCCAACTCTTGGACATCAATCATGCCATCACCACACTGGTTGACCAAAGGACGTCCCCTTTATATATAAATAACTTTCGCTTTCTTATGAGCTATGCAGTGAGGAGAGAATGATGTGGGCACATAGCTTTTTACTTATTGCCCAGAATAGTCTTTCTAAATTGGATGCGGATGTGGATTTAAAACTAGGGGTATAGGGAATTTGTAACACATGGCGGGGGGGCGGGGGGGGCAGGGAGCAGTATGGTGGGATTTGTAATAAGCCTTTCTCTCTCTCTCTTTCGCATGTTAGTTTCTTAACAGTTCTTTAGCATTTATTTTTTAGTCTAAAATAATCATGATGAAAAAAAAATAATAATCATGATGTATATAGTCTCCAAGGAACATCAACTGTTATTTTTTCCTCAGCTTTATAAGACTCACTGAAAGATACAAGTGAGTCTCTAATTTTATATTTTTATGATTTATTTTTATGCAAACAGCTTGAGCTTGAAAGAATCGCTAGTTTTAACCATAGCTTCTAATTTTGTGCAGTAGTAACTAAAGATGTGTTTAACATAATAAACCAGACCTACCTCACATGTTTATTTAGAATCCTACACAGTGACATATGAAAAAGATTAAAGGAGCTGTGTCCATTTCTGGCTGGACTCTTTGAGAATGTAATAATTTACAATGTAATGTTCAACATATAGAAACCCTTATATTAAGTTTGCTTAATATCAAAATCAGAACTTTTATTAAAAAATGTCAACCTAAGGCTGGATTATAATTAAACCATAAAATGAGAAGACGAGTGAAAAATTCAAGGAGAACATGCAATTATCTTGATAAATTAAGATGTAAAAACAACACTTGGAGGGGAAAAAAACACATGGTTCCAGATTTCAGAGTAATCTTTTTTTTTAGCATCACCGCCCTCCAGTGGTGGAAGTAGGAGGCCCCGCCTTTGCTCCTGTGGAGCTGCTGCTGGAATTGAACCTCCATCCCAGTGGGTCGCAGTCCCACACACAACCACTACGCCACCGGGGCTCAGCCCTTCAGAGTAATCTTTTTTTAAAAAATTTTTTATAGTTGTTCAATTTTTGTTCACTTTTCCAACTTTTATTAATTCTGAGGAGAACTAAGAAAAGAATCACATTGAACTAAAGATCTACATCAGTTTCTGTAGTGTTTATTCTTCTCATTTGTGTTAGATTGTATGTACACTGACAGAGGAAAGTGAAGATTAACTGATGAATGAATTAGACTAGATAGATTTTGGCTATGACTTTTCAACAGAGGACAGTTGGACCCATGTTTTAGGGTGACTAAGTTTGAGTCCAAGAAATAGGCAGTATTCTTTTATTGGCAGGTAAAAAAGAGATTCTAGAGTTCATTCCTCTACTCTTTGAAGTCCTTCTACATTACTGCTTAAATTTCATGTTAAAGATTTTAAATTCACTTGAAGAAGGCTAACAAATTATTAGTAATTTTTAAAATAAATTCATTTAACAATTGTTATACCTACTGTCAGAGGAAGGCTTGTTGTGCGAACATGCCGAAGAAGATCGTTAGGTTTGTTGTGACAACATGGCTAATGAATACATGTAAGATCAATTGAAGGGCAGGCATATAAATGGCTCGACAATCCCTGCTCTCTCCCTCTTGCTCTTGGATCTTCAGACCAGTGGGCTGCCTTGTTTGTCCTGTGCCTCGATCTCCAAGCTACACTACCCGTGGGACACCTCATAGGTGGACTGTGTTGCTGTGAGTTGAGGGTCCTTGAAGCCCTGCTTCATCACGCTCCTGGGATACACATCTCTTGAACTGAGGACTGTTGGACTCTGTTATCAGGCTGACTGTTGGTAACCTGCTTTGCTGTTTTCTGCCTGTGGCCAGATAGTCTGAATTACTCTCCAGAGAACTACTCAGCAGCCCTCAAGACTCGAAGGACTGCCAGTGTCTGTCTCACGCAAGTGAATTGCATAGAGCCATTTGTACTGCTTCATAGATTGTTTATTTCTTATGTTAGATATCTTTCTATCTATATAACTAAAGAGAGAGAGAATTATTAGTGTCCTGGTTTTGTTTCTCTAGAGAATCTTGTCTAACACACTTACTATGTTCCGGGTCCTGATCCTATACAGACAGATAGAGTGCATGGATCTCACAGTAGATAGTCATCATGGCAACATTTGATGTTTATCAGTGAGGGTTTTATAGAGACTCTTTAATATCTGTTTCAGTCATCTAGTGCTGTATGACAGATATATCATAAACAGATGACTTCAGGAATATTATTTTCTCACCACTTAGGGGCATATTGTTGTTACGTGCCATTGAGTTGGTTCCAAGTCATAAGGACCCTATGTACAATGGAACAAGACACCATACTGTCCGAAGCCATCCTCACAATGGTTGCTACGTTTGAACTCATTGTGGCAGTCACTGTATTGCTCTCTCATGGAGGGACTTCCTCTTCTTCACTGCCTCTCCACTTAACCACCCGTGTTATCCTACATCAGTGCCTGGGCTCTTCTAATAATACATCTAAAATATGTGAGAGGAACTCTCACCACCCTTGCTTCTAATGAACATTCTGGCTATACTTCTTCCAGGATGTATTTGTTGGTTCGTTTGAAAGTCTGTGGTACCTTCAATATTCTTTACCAGCACCACAGTTCAAATGCATCGTTGTTTTATTTTCAATTGTCCTTATGCAATGTCCAACTTGCCTGTGCAGATAAGGTGTACCTTAATCCTCAAAGGAAACTCCTTGCTTTTCAGTACTTTAAAGAGGTGTTATGTAGCAGATTTCACTGCATATCTCAGCATATATGAAGCTGACAGAACTAAAAGAAAATTCAAGCCTCCAGTTGTAATACTGAAAACTAATATGGACAAAATTTTGAATGATGCAGAAAAGATCAATATAGAATGTAAGGAATCCACAGAATTACTTAACAAAAACAAAACAGCATCAACATCAAAACACCTAGTTAACATTCAACCATTTCAAGAAGTAGCATATGAGCATGAATCAATAGTAGTTAGGAAGAAGTCCAAGCTGCACTGAAAGAATTAGCCAAAAAATAAGACTCCAGGAATTGTTGGGACACCAATTGAAATGTCTCATCCAGTTGAAGAAGCGCTAGAAACACTTATTTGTCTATGCCAGGAAATTTGGAAGGCAGCTACTTGGCCAACTGACTGGAAAAGATCCATATTTGTACCCTTTCCAAAGAAAGGTGGCACAAAAGAATGCTCGAATTATAAAACATTATCACTAATGTCAGGTGCAAGTAAAATTTTGCTGAAGATCATCTAACAACTGTTGTAGCAGTACATTGACAGGACATTGCCAGAGGTTCAGGCTGGATCCACAAGGGCACTTGGAACACGGATTATCATTACTGACAGCAGATGGATCTTACCTGAAAGCAAAGAATACTAGAAAGATGTGTAGAAGGGCAGACCTCCACAATTTCACGGCCCCAGCTCTCGGGAAAAGCTGTTGGCCCATGATTTTGGAGGAAGGTCCTTACCTCCTCCCTACGTCTGCAGCATTATTGAAGACTTCTATTTGCCTTGTTATCATATCAACCCTCCCCTGGTTATAAAAGTTTTTCAATGCAGAAACCCCAAGTTTAAATGTTTCTCTCCACTCTAGGCTCTTCTCTGTGGTGGTAGCAGGAAACTGCTATCAGAGATCATCTGATTTAATCTCTTGTAAATGAAAAGGTGTTATAGTCCACACTCCAGGGAAACTCCCCTTGGCTTTGATCAAAGCTGTGATGTTATTAAGAATATCACATTTGGGCTGAGCCCCGGTGGCGTAAGTGGTTGAGTGCGGGTCTGCGGCCCATGGACTTGGCGGTTCAAATCCAGCAGCAGCTCTCAGGAGCAGTGCTGGGTAGCTCCCACGACCACCAGAGGGCAGTGATGCCCGCCCCCCCCCCAAAAAAAAAAAAGGAATATTACATTCTCCCCTTAATTCTCTGATTGGTTTATCATATTAGATCACATCTTGGGGGATCATCATATAACTGCCAGACCACTGAGAATCATAGCCTAGCCAACTGGACCCAAATTTGTGAGGGGACACAATTCAATCCACGACAGAATCCTGAGTATTTATATTTTTCTCACCACTAAACAGTGATCAGTAGTGTCAATAAAGAAACAAAGCAAATAGCAAAGTCTTGACTGTCTTGTCACATGGCATCATTTGTTTGCTCTTTGTGTGTCATCTTGGAAACTTGCAGTAAATTCTTTTCTGCTTCAGTAGCTTCTCTCCTCTCTTTAGCCAGACCTGTTTCACGTGAGATAACAAAATTCTCATCTGCCTGAGCATCTGATAGTGATCATTAGAACACTTTTAGTATATGTGCTGCCGAAGCGAACACCACTAGAATACTTTTGTACTATACGGAGACATTTAGAACAATGCAGGTAGATATTTTGTTGTTTTACTCTAATGTGATGGATGTTAACATTTAGCAATGTTTCTTGTGCCAGTGACCCGACATCTGTTAACACTGAGATTCTGGCATACAGTCCCACTTGAGGAATTCTGAGGAAGGAAAGCCAGAGTAGTGTTCACCCCAAAAGAACCGCAACGCTGGCCAACCTCTCTCTAGGCAAAGCTGCGCGATGAACAAAGCCTTTTTATGCATGATTCATTTGTTCTATACACATCCACATACTGACTCTGATGTACTAAACATTGCTACATGTTTGTACAAGGTTCACTCCCTATCTAAAGATACATAGGTCCCTTCTGACTTGGCCTTCTACATTCCTATATAAATCTACTTATTTTACCTCAAATTGTGTTGTGAGAATTCTAACCCACAGACCTGTGGCTAAATTACCATTTAGGGATGAGTTTTCTTATTATTTTAATAAGACAGTATTCAGGCAGAGCACGGGTTTCCACACTTATTTGGTCTATTGCCTCCTTCCCAAGAAAAAAAATTACTCAAGGCCCCCCTAGCAATTAAAAACTTTTGTTTGTTTGTTTGTTTTTTGGGGGGGCATCACTGCCCTCTGGTGGTGGGAGTAGGAGGCCCAGCCTTGCTGCTGGATTTGAACCTCCAACCCAGTGGGCCGCAGTCTGGCACACAATCACTACGCCACTGGGGCTCAGCCCAAAGACTTTTGTACTATAGCCCATAGACCAGAATAAAGTGTAGGCATCTGCTTTTATACCCTTCCAGGATTGTTGTCACCCACTTTGGAAAACACTGCTATATTGTATGCCTGAAGACAATTGAGTTAGTCTGGATAGACTAGAGGAACAAATTTCAGAGACACGCATATAGGTATAAGGAAAGGGTTTATATTCAAAAGAAATGTGACATTGAGAAGGCATCCCAATCCAGTCCAGTGCAAAGTCATAAGTTCAGTTCAGTATTAACTCATATGCCTGCAATCAGTCTATAAAGTCTGCTTCCGGCTCAGGAAGTCACAGGTCAGTGGGTGCAGAATTCTGGCGCTGGCAGGGGTCTCCCCATGGCTCCTTGCTTTCAGGGCTCACGTCCATCAACAGCATGCCACTCCAGCTTCAGAGGTCTGTCTTCCTCAGGGCAAAGCCGTGTGGTCTCTCCGCCGGCTCCTCCAACTTCTCCGAGGCTGCATCTTGTCTCTTCTGTGATTAAGCGTCTCTGAAACTAACTCCCAACAACTGGGGAAGATAGCTTCTCATCTTCACGAGGGAAATACCGCGAGATTTCCCAGAAGTCTCAGGTGAAAGCCATGCCCACACAGAGTCCTCATCAGCTACTCAATGGCTTTCTCCTGATTAGCAAGCCAGACTCCACTCCTACATTTCAATTATAAAATTAACATAAGCACATAACTGCCACAACAAT
Source organism: Nesogale talazaci (assembly GCA_004026705.1). NCBI lineage: Eukaryota > Metazoa > Chordata > Mammalia > Afrosoricida > Tenrecidae > Nesogale > Nesogale talazaci. Next base: position 913 of record PVJH01025720.1, on the reverse strand, counting down.
CATTGTGCTATAATTGCAATTTTTTAAAAATTTTCTTGGGGGGGCATCACTGCTCTCTGGTGGTGGGAGTAGTAGGCCCAGCCCCACTGCTGGAATTGAACCTCCAACCCAGTGAGCCGCAGTCCCGCACACAACCACTATGCCACTGGGGCTCAGCCCAGTTGCAATTTTTTTTTTTTTAGTTTTTGTAAGCAAATAAATTTATAGCCATGAACCCACAGATGTGGCAAGAAAAGCCAACGGCCATTCCTTAACAAAATACAAGACTTTCCATCATGCATAGTTTACAGGTCTCTTTAAAAGCTGGATGTTCACAAAATGAGTCAACAAACAATTCAAAGTTGGCAAGTTGTTTTACACAAATGCTGAATTAGTTTGGTTATTTAGCCACCGTCGTAATACAATTTATTTATAATCTAATGGGAAGTGGAATAGACATTCCAAGAATATTATTGTTCAATATTTCTTTCTGGGCATAGTTTTGTCACTGTATTACTGGAATCAAAGAATGTATTAAAAAAAAAAAAAAGCTAACTTTCCGCAAAGACCACTTCCATTCCTCATTTGAAATATAATCAAGTCAACAATATGACAAATTTCACATGAAATGTTACTAAAATTACTCCAAGTAGTGTTGCATAGAAGCTACAACTGGGTCGCCATTGTGATTAATCGCTGGAACTTGAGATTTTTCACGCGGCAACTGGTTGAGCTGTAACTACTTAGTAAGGAAACAACCATGAATTGGGACCACAGGATAAAAGGATTACTCTTCAGACATACCGTATTTGTTCGTGGAAGGAAAACAAAGGATGCTTAAGTTGCACTCTTCTTCCCCCAACCTTAAAAACAAATCAACCTGCTTGAATAAATAGTACTCATGCTAATGAAATTTTAATCTTCTATAATGGGA
>PVJH01025719.1:0-31086 GCA_004026705.1 Nesogale talazaci | reverse complement strand
GGTTAGCAGCCAAGCAACTTTACCATTGGATGTGCCCAACTCCAAAGCTAAATCCCCTGCCATGGAATGGCTTGTACCCAACAGCGATTCTGTAGTCCAGGCCAGAACTGTCCTTGTGGGTTTCTAAGGCTGTAAATCTAGGGGAGTGGAAAGCCTTATCCTTCTGCCCAGGAGGAGCTGCCAGGTTTGAACCACCAATATTGTGCTTAACAGTCCACTCCCTAAATACCACCACAGGGACTCCTATTCATTCTGCCCAAACCAATCTCACGCCCATAGATTCTGACTCATAGCAGCCCTATATGACAGGGTAGAACTGTTCCTGTGGCTTTCTGGGGCGATACACCTTTATAGAAGCAGGCAGCCTCGTCTGGTTCCTTAGGAGCAACGGGTGGGTTAGAACCCCTGGCCTTGCATTTGGTGATCCAGGGCTTCCCCAGCAGTGTCGCCAGAGCTCTTTGTGTGTTTATTTACATCATTCGTCATGGAGAGGTGCAAATGGAACTAAGAATGAGATATTACCTCACACAGGCATTAGTCACAAAGCTCAAAAAAAAAAAACAGAAAATAGCATATGCTGGAGAGAGTGTGGCTTAGAATGGACCCCTCATACAGTGCTGACCGACCTATGAAATTATAAAACCACAGTGGAAAGTGGCATGGTGCTTCCAGGAATAAACAACCAAGAATAAATAGAAAGACCATGTGGACCCCAAATCTGTGTACCTGATATATCCTCTAAAGCAGGGGTCCTCAGACTTTTTAAACAGGGGTCCAGTTCACTGTCCCTTAGACCGCTGGGGGACCAGCCTATAGTCTAAAATTAAATAAACTATGAAAAACTTCACTGCGGGCCTGGAATGAGTCAGCCACTAAGCAGAACAAGCAGTGGCAGCTAAAACACCCGGTGGGCCAGAAAGATGCCCTCGGCAGTCAGCATGTGGCCCGCGGGCCATAGTTTCTGAACCCCTGCACTAAAGGAATAAGAAGTAAAGCATCAGTAAGCATATGCGCACTCACATTCATCGTAACACTATTCACAATCACAAGAAGATGGAACAACCAAAATGCCCATCAGTGAAAGAATAGATACACACTTGAGTGTATATATACAGTGGAATGCTAGACACTACTGAAAGACAATGGTGACACAGTGACATATCTCATAGCAGGGATGGATTTCAAGGACATTGTGCTGAGAGAAATTATTCACATGCAAAAGGACAGATATGGTATGGTACTGATGTTATAAAAATGAAAATAAGATAAAGTGTATCATACCAAAAAAATACAAACAAACAAAATAAAAAGACTTTGATAGTTGAGGGGGTGGGAAGGAGGGGAGAGAGAGGAAGGGAAGGAGGGGAGAGGAAGTGATGGAAGGAAGAGGGAACATGTGTTAATGGGATGAAGCAGAAGATAAAAACTGATGAAAAGGAAATAGGGAGAAGGGAGAGCGAACCAAGTTATAGGGAGGGTTGGTCATTTCTAAAATATAAAAATAGAAATCTGACGTCTAAATGTCCACCCAACTCACAGAAAGGTTAAGACAGAAGTGCCCTCTCATGTCCGAATTCTAAAATTAAAAGAGAGAAGGAAAAACACAACTAGAATTTCTGTTCTATGTGGTGTTAGATATCATATCGATTCCCACAATATCGGGAAGAGCCTCTGGGTGACACAAATAGTTAAGTGCTCAACTACTAACTGGATGGTTATTGGTACAAACTCCCCCAAGGGCATCTCAGAAAACCGTCTGGAGATCTGTTTTCAAAAAGTCCTGGTTTGAAACCTCAGTGGGCCCTAACTCTGTACACGTGTGGACCCTATCACTTGTGATCAACTTGTTGAGGACAAAGAGATATCACTGGATATTAAACTAGAGACCTGGCCTAATGGGCTTTCAGACACAAAGTTTTCAAGTTGCAGAACCCTCTGGGTGAAGCAGCATCACTTTGTAAAATATGACATTGCCACCAGCCCTCTGAGCAAAGAGATTAAAGCAAAGAGAGGAAAGCCCCTCTGTGCTACAAGGGGAGAATCAGTCCATCGGAAGTCATTCAATTTTCTCGAAGGTTTGAGGAAATGGTCGAAAGGTCGATTCTGCAGCAGAAATGTCTCTGACATCCTGGAAACCTTCCCAGTCACCCATCTTGTCCTCTCTTACTCACCTGACCCTCTGAACAACCAGGAGACCTAGTTCCTAGGAGAGTGCCTCCGCAGGGTCATCATGGATGGAAACAGGAGCGTTTACTGACAGCAGAACTTGTCTACCCAGAGCCCATGCATCCAACGCCAAACCTTCTTAGGTGACTCTGATTGTACCCTCTCCCTGCCTCTTGCGTGTCTGATGTTAGGGCTGCTGTCTTTCTTGGTAGGTGCCATCGAATCCGGTCCTCCTCGTAGTGACCCCATGCAAGGAGCACTGCCTGGTGCCCCCTCATTTTCACAAGCGTTGGTAGAGCTGAGTCCACAGGCACATCCACTGTGTCCACCCATCTCCTTGAGGGTCTTGCACCTTCCCACTGTCCCTCTACTTATTGAAGCAACCATCATAGTGGTTCTTCTGCAGACACAGCTTGCTTTGATTTCTCTAAAACAGTCGTCTGAGAACCCAGAAAGAGAAATTCATTTGCCTTGTAGGATTGGTACTCTTATGAAGAGTGACTTTGGGTGCAAGAAGTCAAGAGGAATGAACTACATAAGCCTGAAATAGCACAACCTGAGTACCTTGAGGCCACCCTTAGAAATAGTTCTGAGGAAACAAGGACAACGTATTTCTCCAAGGGAACTGACTGCATATAAAACTTTGCAATTAATTCTGTGACCTGATATTTTCTCTTTCTTTGGTTCTCCCTCGTTTTGAAAATAGTCTGCCTTTCTGAGGCTCAGAGTCTTTATCGGCATTGTCGAGGCCCTCATTTTCAAAGTTCTTTGAGGTCCTGCCCATCATTCTCATCTTCACTGAAAAAGCTCATATTAAAGAACTGAGCAATTAAAAGTTATCACTTTACTTCACACAGAGGTTTCATAGTCCCAGGCATCCCAACTCTCAAATGCCTCTTATCATGTTACCCAGGCACACCGTTCCTTCTAGTATTTGGTCCACTTGTTGTATGATGGTCACATATCGGGCTGCAAACCTCAAGGTTAGTGGTGCAGAGCCACCAGCTGCTCCAAGGGGGAAAAGTGAGACTCTCTCATAAAGAGTCGTAGTCTCAGAAACCCACAGCAACAATTCTACTCTGACTTATAGAGTTTGCTATGAGTCATTGTTGACTTTCCATTGCTGACTTCATGGCAGAGAGTTTGGTTTGGTGTTTTGAGATAGAATCATCCAGGAGACCTTGAGTGGTACAGACAATTCAGCACTGAGCTCCTAAGCAAATGTTTGCTGCTCAAAGTCCACCCAGAGGTGCCATGGAAGAAATGCCTGGCCATCGAAGAACTAAAATTGTATCATTATAAATAGGGGGGAGTACAGATTGGTGATGCAAAGCCCATCAATAGGTGAAGCGCCATCCTCTTACAGAGGGGTTACAGGGAGGACATGAGCCAGTTAAAGTACAGTGTAGCAACAACAAAATATGCATCTTTCCTCTAGTTCTCAAGTGCTTCCTCACAGCAACTATCATGCTCCCGGTTCTACCAGACAAGTCCGACTAGAACAGGGGATGTACACTGAAGTTGGAAACATGGAGAATTTAGGATAGATATTCCCTCAGGACAAGTAATGGGAGTGGTGATACTGGGAGGGTGGAAGGATGGTGGCGTAGAAAGGGGAAACTAATTTCAGGGATCTACATATAACCTCCTCTCTGGGGCATGGCCAAGAGGGAGATGAATGAAGGGAGACAATGGACAATGTATAATATGAAATAGCTTTTTGTAAATTATTAAAGGTCCATGGGCAGAGGGAGGAAGGGAAATATGGGGAGGTGGAACTGGAGGTCTAAGTGGGGGGAGGATGTTTTGAGAGTGATGATGGCAACAAGTGTACAAATGAGATCTGCCTACAATTGATGTATGTATGGATCAGGAGGGGAGGTGTACGAGTACCCAATAAAATGATTCATTTTTTTAAAAAAGGGGGGGGGGAGGGGAAAAAGGAGCTTTTTTTTTAAGAGGAGCTTATACCAAGGGCTCAAGTGGAAAATGTTTGGAAATGTATATGGCAGCAAATGTGCATATGTGCATATGTGTGCAAATGTGCTTGATACAAAAAGGTTAAGACAGAAGTGCCCTCTCATGTCTGAATTCTAAAATTAAAAAAGAGAGAAGGAAAAACACATCTAGAATTTCTGTTCTATGTGGTGTTAGCTATCATATCCTTCAACCCATTAACACATGTTCCCTCTTTCCTCCATCACTTCCTCTCCCCTCCTTCCCTTCTCCTCTCTCCCCTCCTTTCCACCCCCTTAACTATCAAAGTCTTTTTATTTTGTTTGTTTGTATTTATTTTTGGTATGATACGCTTTATCTTAGTTTCATTTTTATAACATCAGTACCATACCATATCTGTCCTTTTGCATTTGAATAATTTCTCTCAGCAGATGTCTGTAGACTGAATATTATAAGAGCTGTAAGAGCCCCCAATAAAATTATTAAAACAAAAAGAAGAAGAAGAAAGGCCTGGCAATCCACTTCCACAAGGTCAGAGCCATTGAACACTTATGGAGTCCACTTCTCCTCTGAAACCTGCAATTCAGATTCAACAGCAAGTAGGTCTCTTTCTAGATTTCAAAATGTTAGAGACAGACAAAGCCAATTTATTTGCTTTTTCCAGTTGAGAAAACGGTTTTAATCACTTGATTAGTAAGGTCAGGGATCAAGCAACAAAAGTCTCTTGAATTCCATTGCATTATAACTTCAAGGGCATTGTCATCACACCAAAGAAAATTAGCTAAAGGATGGGAAAAGGAATAGATCTGTATTTGAAATCCAACTGCTAAAAGATTCTCTGGCCCTGATCAAACTCTCCCAGATGAAGATGCTACTGAACAGGAAGATACTGAGTTAATTAACCAACTGATTTATAAGTGGATGGTGGGGACTATGGTCCATATCCTGAACTCCCTGTTAGAACCCTTGCAATGGCTTTCATCAAAGAGGATGCTAACATTTGGGAGGATAAATAATTTACCTGGGGCTTAATTTGTCCCAGGTACTTTAGAAATGTTGTCAGGAGAGACCCATCCCATAGAAAGACGCCATGCTTGGGAAAGTAGAAAGGCAGCAAAAAAGAGGAAGGAGCTCCACATGATGGCATGTCCCAGAGGCTGCAGCAAGGGGCTCCAACCTAAGCACAATTGGGAGGTGGGCACAGGACAGGCAGCAGTTGGTTCTGCTGTGCATCAGGTCCCGACGAGTTAGTGAGAACAGCTAACAAACCAAAGGCAAACAAATCTGCATTCTCCTGAGGCCCAGCTTAAGTGGCACGGCCAAGTCCCAGACCCTGAAAGATCATCAATTCTACAAAGAATTTCAAATATAAGCAAACCCCTGTGCCTGAACATATAGATAAAATAATGGCATAAGGAAGGAACTTGTAGAGTCACCAAGAACCAGGGCATCTTTTAGGATACATAGAAAAAGTAGGCTACCGCCCAAAATAAAATCACACCAAGCTGTTAAGGGATTTTTTTTTCAAAATTCAGAGAGTTGAAAACTAAGAAATGAAGAAAACTAATGAGTGCAATATAATATCTGAGTTATCCAAGATTCAAACAACCAATCAAGGAGAGATTTAAGAGCATGCCTGAGTAAAATAAAGATAATAAAGTAAGGATGTCTTAATCTGAAAATAGATGCACAGGAAGCCAATCCCAGTAAGCATAACTGCTTTCAACAAATATGAAAGACATACCAAACTGCGTGGTCAGATGGGAACCCTGGACAAAAAGCAAAGACTATAATAGAATTAGCATGAAAGAAACCAACTGGCTGCCAAACAAGATTCTACATAGGAAAACCACAGTCTAAGCACACAGGAGAGGATGTGGCTTTGAGTTCAGTGTGGAAACAAAGGCATCAAAGCCACATCTGTCCTCCTCCAGCTACAAAAGGGAGAAGGAAAACCATATTTGTTCAAGGATGATTCCTATGAAGCAGAAGGCCCCCTCCCACCTGCTTTATCCAATTTTGGCACCAACCATCCCTCCCACAGCACGGTGGTTCTCTGCTGGGTTTGGTCATTCATTGCAATGGCCCACACAGAACTCATGGACAATACTCATGATTATGGGACTTGTTAAGGAAGCCAATAAGTTAAAAAGTATTAGGGATACGGTCTATTTGTCTGAAGTAACTCTTCTCAGTCCTACTGGCAGGCATGTCTCTCTCTTAGACATGTGGACCCTTGGACTCTGCCCTACTGTTAATAAGCTCTTTCCAGCCTAGCAAATGTTCAAACGGGATCCTACTCTACAAGCCACTCTCCTGCATCATTACTAATTCCACGTGCTGGGAAGCTGACCTTGAGCTCTCTCATGGTCTCAGGGCTTCTGCCCCTAGCGCCTCTGTTGCCAGCCACTTCTCCAGGCAGAGTTCTTCAATTCACTCCATTCCTTCCTCCTCATTAGCCTCTCTTCTTGATGGTTGTAAGATTCTCTGTTTGTGTTTTAGAAATGACTCTGTTTCTAGAGAAATGAAAAAGGTGGACTATTCCTTCTCCTGGAATTTCACATCCATCATGATCCTGCTATCTCCCAGTCATTTGGTGGGAGTTACAAAGATGATGGCCCTACTCCCACCACCAGAGAGCAGTGATGCCCCCCCCCCAAAAAAAAAAACAAAGATGATGGCTAGAAGTACCATGCAAGCAATCGAACTTCACCACAACCATCTTAAACAAAATCACAGGGCAACACCTATGGAGCAAGGAAATCTGGTGAACTCACCAGGAGTAGAAATCCATACTTAACTATCTAGTGAGAAGTACAGCCAAATCCCATCTCTTGTCTATTTCTGTGTGAGCTGCCAGCCAGAATTTGGTCTTCATATTTCTTTCTTTTTTTCATAAACATATTTTTGGAGTGTACTTCACATATCATATAATTCAATCATTCAATTGTATCAGGAAGAGTTGTATCATCATCATCACCACAATCAATTTTAAAAGATTTTTTTCTTTCATCACCATTTGTACTAGCTGCCCATTTCCCCCTAACCTCTCTGCCATATCCCAAGAAACCATTAATCCTGTAACCATTTCTAAATATTTCATATACAAAAAACCTAACAACAATAGCAAAGTAAAACAGAGAAAAAACCTCATTTAGAAGAAAGCAATAAATAATAAAACGTAGAACAAATTTAAAATGGATTCAGAGGGAGGTCAAATGATAAGGTGTTAGGGTGTTCAACTTTAACCTAACTGCATCTGCAGCAATCCACTCTCCAATGCAATCTGCATGATAGAAAGGCAAGTCACATCCCTAGGATATGGTCAGCAGGAATTCACCAAATGCTTAATCCATATGTATTTCCCCTTCACTATGTTTTTAAACCCTGAGACAACTTTAAAATGAGATCAAATGATAAGACATTCCCTCTTCACCTAACTACATCTGTCATAAATGACTTTATAATACTGTATGATAACAAGGCTATTCTCCTCCCTCGACTATGCTCAGAGGAATTCACCAGAGACTCAATCCATGTGTAGACCCTGTACTGTCACCTTTAGCCCTCTACAAACCAGGTATTCACAATTTAACCTTGATATCATTCCCTCCTTTGAATTTAGACTGTATTATTTACATTTATTGGATCATGTGGGTTGTTATGCTTCTTTCATGTGGACTTAGTTGACACTTTACTTAGATGGATGAAGGTCAACATGTCAGGCCCTCAGATGCTATGTTTTCTGGTAGCTGAGGATAACCTAGTCTCTTTGCTACACTTTGTGGCAGCACCCATATCTTCAGTGATTTCTTTACGAGAGTGAGCATCAAACAGAGCCATGTCATAAGACATAATTATTCTTATATTGGAAATAGAATTAAGTGTAAGCTGAAATCCATTAGCATGTCTATAGTTTATATATGTCTAAGATTCACCTTAAACACATCATTATCCTTTTAGTTCTAAATCATCCCCCTGGAAGATAAAGTAATTCTATTGATAATGTTATTAATGAGTCAATGGTATAGAATTTAAAATACTGTTGAGAAAAGGAAATTATACAAGTATAGGCTCACGATGAACCTCAATACATGAACTGTTGAGGTGTACAGATGAAACTCTTAAGTGACTAGACATTATTTACATAAACAATAGGAGTTGGTGATAGGGAAAAACTGGCAACATTCATTCACAATGGCAGAAGCATGTCTACCAGATGAATACATGCCGTAATAAAGTCCAGGTATTATTTCGATAGTAAGTCTATGGAAGCCCTGGTCCCCATTCATTGGATACTCCCAAGGAAAGAGAACTAAACCAAAGTCCACAGACTGCTGATTCCACCTTCTCCCACTAGGGAGTTTCAACTTTAAGTCCAAGGGCCACAGGTGAGTTTGAGGTAAATGCCAGCTCACTTGGTGGGGTTTCTACATCAAGTCCTTCTGGTGTAGCCCATGAGAGAGGCTGTGTGCCTTGAAAGAACAGTCTAAAGTCCCGGTGATTTATACAGCACATGTACCGTGGGCTGGATAGGAGCTAGGTCAAAAGTATCCAAGTAGGAAACATTAAAAGAAAAAGGACGCTTTGTGGCAAATGAAAAACCTCCATGTCCATCGATAACCTTTTATCTTTCAGAACACAGCCACGATAATGTGCTTACATATTGTCTAGGACTGCCTTCCTACTGCATCAAGAGACAATTGCAATCCAAACGGCTTGACCTACAATGACTAAAAGCTGCCTATCTTGCCTTTTAGAGGAAAAAGTTTGTCTGCTCCTCTAAACTGCAAACTCACAGTCATTGGATTGATTCTGACTCACAGCGATGCCACAGAGCAGAGTAGAGCTGCCGCAGGGGGGTCAGAGACTGTCAAGCTTTATGGGAAGAGAAACCCTCATTTTTCTTCCAAGGATCAGGTTGTGGTTTTGAACTGCTGAGCTGTGTGGTTAGTAGCCTACTGCATAACTCACGGTGCCACCAGGGCTCCTTTCCTACGCCACATGTAGACACTTAAACAGGACCTGAACTAAGGGAGAGCCATAAAGTTGCAGAATGATCTCGAGTCCCTTTCCCAAGGAGCTTTCATTTTTCATGTATTGATTTGTGGAGTATCTCCTACAGGGGCCATAGAGGTTAAGTTGTGGAAAGACACAAATGTTTAGAACTCACAACCAAAAGGATCTCCATCCAAGGATCCTGTGGTGGATATAAGTTGGAGGGGAACCTCAAGGTTGAAATGAACCTGGACAGACTAAATCCTGTCCCCAGCAACAGTGAGGTGGCGCCCACATTTGGGAAAGAAAATGAGGACGAAACTTGGCAGTCACAAGAAAAATGAGAAGGTTGAAACAACCCAATTGAAATTTGGAGGTGATTTTTAGAGATATTTCCGAAGACCAGAGAAAAAGGAAGTGGAAGACAGGTAGTTGCAATAGTAGCAGTTGGGAAAGAAAACAAAAACAAAAGATCCACATCACATCTTTCATCAAGGAAGGTTCCAAATAAAATAAAATTGAAAATAAATTTGCTCCAGTAGAAAAATGGAATGTGGTTTACCACAGAGCAGAAGCAGATAAAATATTTGTAAATCAGCAAAAAATTAAGGAATCTTTCTGAGAGACCAACCCCCATTGTAAACCGTTGGATAGAAATAGAGAAGGAAGAAAGACAGCAAGAGAATCAATGAGACCAGTTGATTGATGATCCCTGCATGAAAAAGTCCATGCAGGTCTGAAAAGGAGGCAGCAGAATGAATCTGTTTATAAAAGAAGGCGTTAGTGACTTCTCACTCCTAAATTAACATTTGAAGCCTATCAGTCACAAGTATAACATCAAATAGCAATAAATAAACAAAATGTTCTCTGATGAATCAATAATACATTGTGGTCACAGTTTTCATTCCCAAATTGAGTAATCACAGGAAACAAATGGGTCCGAAAACTGAGCTTTGAAGACATCCCAGGATAAAAATTGAGGATGACAGAAACATAAAGTTGCTTAGTTTAGGATTGGCAAACAGTTAAGGAGCCCAGGGGATGCACTTGGGTAAGCATTGGAATTGATAGTTTGAACCCATCAGCTGCTCTGAGGGAGGAAAAAGGAGCCTGTCTGCTGCCATTAAAATTTTCCACACACTAGAAAGCATCAGTTCTGATCCGTACCACAAGGTTACTCTGCTTTGGAATAAGGATGTCAGCAGGGAAGTTGGCTTTTTTTGTTTGTTTTTTTTTTTTTTGGTTTGTCAAAACCACCTCCTGTGACAGACATCCATGAGTAAAGACCAAAAGATATAACCCTGTGTGCCCCAGAGATTAAGATAAACCAAAGTCCGTCTGTAGACAATGGACATCCCCTCATAGAAGGGTCACAAGGAAGAGATGAGCCAGTCAGGGTGCAGTATAGCATCGAAGAAACACACACGTTTCCTCTAGTTCTTTAATGCTACCTTCCCCCCACTATCATATCCTCAATTCCACCTTACAAATCAGATTAGACCAGAACGTATGCACTGCTGCAGAGAAGAGCCCACAACACAGGGGATCCAGGATAGATAAACCCCTCTGAGCCAACAATGAGAATAGAGATACCAGGAAAATAAAGGGAAGGTGATGGATAATGGAGGAATGGATCACAAGAATCCAAATATAATCTCCACCCAGGGAAGTGAACAACAGAAAAGTGGGTGAGGGGTGACAGAGGATGATGTAAGATATGAAAATTGATAATCTATCATTTATCAAGGGTTCAAGAGGGATGGAGGGCAAGGAAGGGAGGGGGAAATAAGAAGCTGATATCAAGGGCTCAAGTAGAAAGAAAATGCTTCGAAAAGAATAATGGCAGCATATGTTCAAACATGCTTGACACAGTGGATGAATGTATAAATATTCTGAGGCTATAAATCTTTATGGGAGTAGACAGCCTCATCTATTGCCTATGCAGTGGCTGGTGAGTTTGAACCACCATCCTTATGGCTATCAGTTCAAACTGCCAGCACCACCAGGAGTTCTCCTACTGTAGAGATTATAAGATGCCTAAGATTTTTGAAAATAATATTTTGTAGTGAGTTCAGTGAAAGTTTACACAGCATAGTTCCTAAACAAATTATTCAGTGGGATAAGTGACAATTATACACTGTATCAGTGTTCTCTTAAATTGCATTCTGGTATCTACGGCCATATCACACTGAACGTGCCCAATCTTGTCTAAATTGCATTCTGTTGCCTCTCTCTCTGGTGTTCTAGTCTCCCTGCCCCCTTATCTCCTCATCATTGCTTTAGAGTCCTTGTTAAATTTTTGGCCTCATATAGATGTTTGTCTGTTTTAAATAGAACATCGTTTTCATAGGTATATCCTTTTGTGTGTATCCCAATCTCTTATTTTGCTATGACGTAAACTCAGGGGATAGTTTCCATTCAAGAGTTAAAGAGTATATCAGGGTCACAGACTCTAGAAGTTCTCTAGTGTCAACTAGTCCATTAATCTGGACTTTTTTGCTTTGGGTTTTTGGTTGTTTTGTTTTGCGTTTTGTTTTTAGAATTTGAGTTCTGTACAATTCTCTTCCAGTCTATCAGGGTCCATCCAACCTGAAAAAGGACATCATGGTTGTTATGGTTGATAAAGTAGAAGGTCAGCACATGTGAGGAGGAGCCTAGGTGAGACAGGGACTGCTACAATTGGCTCGTGAGGATGGCCCAGGACCAGGCAGTGCACTGACTGGCTGACTCCTTACAACAACATCAGGGGCCATGCTCTCAGCCCTGATCTGAATGATAAGTGGTAGCTGAGCACCATCTACTTCTAGTCTCAGGGTTGAGGAGACCATGGCTCAAGTAGGCTACCAGCCTGTAGACTCCCTTCCTTCTGTGAGACTTTGCTTTCTCACTTTGAAGAAGTGTGTGGGAGAGAAGAAGTCAATGGAAGTCATCGCTTTAATTACTCAGATTTTGAGGTGAATCTGGGGAAAACTTGGCATAGCTGACAATATTGCTCATCACAAATGCAATATCTGTTCTCTATAGAAAATGTGGAAAATACAGAGAAGAAAAAGAATGAAATTAAAGTCATTCGTTATCCAGCTAACCAGAGACGCCCATTGTTGATATTTTGCCTTAGACTCTTTGGGAACCACACATGGAATTTAATTAACTGTTTTATCTTGGAAGAGAATTGATTGGCACTGGCCCCTAAAAGAGAGTTATCTTTCACATTGTTCTCACTCACAAGTAGGATGTGTAGACATAACAAGACACTGTTTACAGTAAAATGTTCAGGTTTGTGCATGACACTAAGTCCTTTTTAATAATAAAATATTATGTCATTTATGCAGAGGAAATTGTAAAAATTTTTACGAGACTACATATGGAAGCAGAGAACTGGCAGATGCAATTCCTTATAGGCAAATATAAGAGCTTGTGCAGATAGTCCCCAACTTACATATATTGCCTACTCCTTTGCGAAATGCCTGTTAGGCCAACTATATTAGACATTTTGAAGTACATAATGGTTTGTAAGATCAAATGAATGCTGCTTTGAAACTCACCTCAAAAAGCAGCACTATGATGATGATTACAGTTTTATTGTGGTAAAGATGTTAGTGCACCTAGAATTGTTTCCTTCATTTTGTGTGTGTGCATGAAAAAGGTACACTACACACTTCATGCAAACAGTTGGCAAACTGATAGCATATGCTAACAGTACTATCTCTTCTGACTTGTGTGTACAAATTCAGTTTAAGGACAGGTTTAGAAGTGGAACTCACTCATAATTTGGTGACTGCTTATATTGAGGGAAATAATACTAATTTTCCTAGAAAAATTATGGATCTGAGCTTCCAGTTATCATCGAGAACATGGAGAAGGTGGGGTCATTGGACACCAGAGGTGGGAAATGTTCGACCCGAGGGCCATCAAAAGCATGAGAAACTATCAGTATAGGCAAGCATCAGATGCCTCACCAAAGAGAAGCCAGAAGCCATCCTAGCAATCCCATTTCTCCACACCAAACTCACCGCCACTGGTGTAATCCTGATTCAGAACAACCAGATAGGACAGCGTAGAACAGCTCCAATGGGTTTCTGAGATTGTAACTCTTTACAGGAGTATAAAATCTCATCGTTTTCCTGAGCAGCAGCTGGTGGTTTTGAACTGCTGACCTTGCAGTTAACAGCTCAATACATTACCCACTATACCACCAGCGCTCCACAGCCATCACATTAGGCTGTAATTAAATGTTGGCGCACGTATAACAGGCTAATTTTTTAGCTGAGAATTTCATATGGCCTTAGAATGATGCTGTAATATCCAAATGACCCTTGACAGGAAAAAAATAAGTTCCCTACCCTTGTTATAAACCGTACCCTAAAGACCACATATTGAATCAACAAAAAGCTTAGAAACGATACAAAAACCATTAACATCTTTCTGAAAATAATGGTATCTCCCCCACTACAATACTCAGTGCACTTCAAGTCCTTGTGCATTTTGAAGGGCTGAGATGATTCAAAGATGTGATCCAAGAGATCCAAGACACGAAGACGTTTGGCATCTAAGAATCAGTGTTGATAATTATATCATTCAATCTATACTGCCTAGGCATGATCTCTGAAATATAAATGAAATAAAGGCTATAAAATAGTGTTATTTCTAGCTTAGGTGAAAGCTCCTTAACCTAGGCTCTATAAACTTCCATAAATGCACATTTTTCTTTGTGCATAATGTTTGTGTCTGTTGATACAAATACATAAAGCATGGCTGCATGTGTATTAGACCATAAGAAAACTGGAAGCTGTGAGATAAACATCTGTCAGAGAAGGAAAGCAAAGACATTTCCACTAAGGAGAGTGATAGACAATTGGTACATGACACCTTATCAAAGGCAGAGAATGTGAGTGATCAGGAAAAGCAAAACAATTCTGCTGACTTCTGGTCTCAAAGATTTCACTGTACACTGCTGTTCAGACCCGTAGCTATCATCATATCAATACAGTGCTCATAATCCACATCTTGAGAACACATTTCCTTGATAGAAAGAGTGTATATTTAATCACCAATTCCTGGAGGCAGGCATGAAAGAGACAGAATAAGTTGGATTTCTAGACCTTTTGAGCTCTTTCCAGAGAATGCTACAGAGGCAAAACATTTATGGGAATGTTTGAGGTTACACTGATATTGGGACTCCAAAGTATTGAAAGTCTGTCTTGGAAGAAGTACAACCAGAATACTCCGTCGAGGAATGGCAAGACTTCATCTCACATACTTTGAGCATGTTGTTAAGAGAGACCAGTCCCTGGAGAAGGACATCAAGCTTGGTAAAGTGGTGGGACAGTGAAAAAGAGGAAGGCCCTCAAGGGGAGGGTTTGACAGCATGGCTTCAACAATGAGCTCAAGATAGAAACAATTGTGAGGATGACACAGGACCGGGCACTGTTTCGTTCCATTGTGCACTGGGTCGCTGTGGGCCGAAACTAAATCAATGGCATCTACAACAACTTCTGTTCTCTCCATGGCTGCATCTTCAGTGATTAGATAAGGGCGTGGCACACAGCCGGCACCCTATATAAATGCATATGTGTTGACTAGCTTGGTTAATATTATGAAGAACAGGCATGCCTCATCTTCCAGAAAGAGGAAAACACACTGCCATTGAGTCAATGCTGACTTATAGCGACCACCCCCTATGAGTTTCCCAGACTGTAATTGTTGACAGGAATGGCAATCCCAGACATTCTTGTGGAGAACTGCTGGTGGTTTCAAAGTACTGGCCATGCAGATCACAGCCCAACCCCTACCCATTATACCACCAGGATGCCAGAGAGCAAGAATCAAAGAGGCTTAACCTATCTTGGAGTACTGTGAGAGGTCGTGCCTGGAGGAATGCTGGATCAGCCTCCAGGGTGGGCTTTTCGGATATTCACAAGGATATCTCACCCTTTCCCTCTTTCCACTTCCTCCTCTCATGGTCTCCTCTTTTAGGCTCACCCTTTCCCTCTTTCCATTTCCTCCTCTCATGGTCTCCTCTAATACCACCTCTCCCACTATGAGGGAGCCTAGAATGGGGAAGACGGCACCATGTCAGCAAAGCACTATGCTAATTTGGCCTTAGAAGGAAAATAAAACATGCACATACACAACAAAAAACAACCACCAGAAATGAAATATCAAAGCAATAAAAAGTTTCTAAGAGCGTATGAACATAAAACATGTACAACTGTTAAATGGAACACTGTCAAGCAGATTAATTAGTTAACATTTGGGAAGTGCATGGAAGATGAAAATTGCCAAATAAGGACTTCAAATATTGAACCAATTTCTCATTTGTTAGAACTGGGAGACCTCCAAAACAAGCCCAATGACAGCGGATACCAGGACAATGTCTCAGATAGCAGGCCAGGGGCCTTTGCCCCCCAGGAAACTGAACTCGCAGGAGGACTTATCTAGGCTTGGGGTCAACATGTCTTTCCCTGAAAATCTCTGGGGTTGATCTGGAGTCTCTGCTCTACTCAGCTGATTGCTTCTGTGGGTCTAGTCCTATGTTTTCTCCACCTTGATGTGCCCAGAGGCTCCTTCAAGAAACCCTCTAGGGACCAAGTGAAGACATTATAAATAGCCTCCTTAGATGCTTTCAACCCTAATTTAAATCTTGTTAAAGTGGGATTTGAGTCAGCACTCCCAGATAGATGATAGCCCCTTCTTTTATGCTAAATTTGGAACCATGTGAGTATTCTTAGAACACAGGCTGACATGAGTTGGAGCTGAGTACTAAGCTTGACCTCTCATTTACACAACCCAAAAGGAGAGAAGAAAGGGGAATTCTGTAGACGCAGGACACAGAATTAGCCTGGACTGGCTAGACAGTAGCACTCAGGATGAAATTCTTTCAGTGTGATTTATTTCGGGGAAAGAAAACCAAGTATGAGTTTCTGTCTTCTTGATGTTGCTGCACCTATAACCTCAGCACTTTGATTCAGGCCAATATCTGTTCCAAAAACAGTTTCACAGTCTCTGGCTTGTAAAAGGAGTTGAAGAGTTGGCAGGTTTCAAGTGATGTTTAGAAAACAGGATTGGGGGATAAAGTGGGACAGAGAGAACATTGATGTTGGGATTCATAAAGCAATCAACTTGAGTAGAGTTTGGGACCTGCAGTGAAAAAGTTCCCGGACTCACGTCCTAACTCGTGTCTCTTAGAAACTCCATTGTTGCACTTGTTTGAACTATTCATTGGAAGAAGTCTCAGAACACTTTCAACAAGAATTTCTGAAGTTGGGGTTGAGCCCCAGTGGTGTAAGTGGTTGAGTGCAGGACTGTGGCCCCGCAGGCTTGGCAGTTCAAATCCAGCACTGCTCTCAGGAGCAGCACTGGGTAGCTCCCATGACCACCAGAGGGCAATGAATTTCTGAAGTGTTTGAAAGTGATATTTTGGCATTGTATGGAGAGCAAAATGGGATGGGTGAGGTGGTAGAGACCAAGGGGTACAGCCCACCCACGTTTATAACAGTCGTAAGGTAAAGAATCCACAATCGATGCTCATTGAAGCAGCTGTCAAGGTATCAAACCACACAGGGCACAATATCTCATTAAAGGGTTGAAAAGCAAGGTTGTTACTTTGAGGATGAAAGTGGACCTGACCCAATCCATGGTATGTTCAATTGCCTCATATATGTAAAAGATTAACATTGAATATGAAAGAATGAATTTGAATTTGAATTATGGTGCTGGAAATAGAGAGATGATAGATGATGATGATGATGATAGAAAGATAGATAGATATTAAAGATAGATAGATAGATAGATAGTAGATAGATAGAACCATGAAGTGCCAAAAGAAAAAAAAAAGTCTATCCTAGAAGTACGCTCAGAATGATCTTCGGTGACAAGGATGGTTAAACGTTGTTTGATATACTTTGAAGTTGTCGGGAGAGACCAATCCTTGGAGAAGGACATCCCACTTGGCAAAGTAGTGGGACAGTGAGAAAGAAAAGACTCTGGACAAAGTGGATGCAGCCTTGGGCTCAGACTTCACAGCACTGTGAAGATGACACAGGACCGTTGAATGGTTTGCTCTGTTGTGCCTCGGGTGCCTACCAGTTGGCACTATCTCTATGGCACCTAACAACAATACAGTGAAGAAAAAAGGAGAGCGGGAGCTATCTCAAAAAGGAAAACCATGAATAGCTTGGAAACGGTCTGAACATGAGAATGAACCTGATGAGTCAAGATGGCCTTGAGCCTGTATGGCTGGGAGCATGAAGTACTAGTGACAAAAGCAAACACCCTGCTGCCAGTTCCATTCCAACTCATGGTCACCCCGTGGGATACCATCCAACTACCCCATAGGGTTTCTGGGGTTGTAATCTTTCCTGAATCAATCTGCCATGTCACTCTTCCTCAGAGCCGCTGGGGGAGTTTGAACCGCTGACATTTTGGTCAGCAGCCATGTGCTGAAGCACAGCATCACCAGAACTCCTTTTGATGTGACCACCACCAGCAAAAATGTCAAGCCCACAACCTTCGCATTGATTGCAACCCAGAGTGTCTCCATTTGAGATTTCTTAGACTGAAAATCTTTACAGGCACAGTAGCCTCCTCTACCCCCACCTTCACCTCCCGTGGTTTGAACTGCTGATCTCCTGGTTATTAGCAGTCCAACACCTAACCCGCAACACCATCGAGTCTCTGTTTCAAGGACAGGGAGCTAGGCTTGTTGTCGCTGTTGGTGCTGCTGTTGCTGTTGTTGCTGTTTGTCATTGAGTTAGTTCCCACTCATAGCAACCCCCTGTACCACAAAACAAAGCCATTCTCAAAATGATTATATGCCTGTGCCCATGGTTGAGGCCACTGTGTTAATCTGCCTCCTTGAAATCCTTTATCCCACTGACCTTCCACTCTACCAAGCATGCTATCTTTCTCCAAGGAATAATTTCTCTTGATCACACACTCCAAGTATGTGAGACAGGGCTTTCTGCTTCCATGAAGGTTGACAGCCTCAGGAACTCCCAGGAGGCAGTGCTCACCTGCCCTATAGAGCCTTGCTATAAGTCAGAATCGACTGACAGTGTGCGAGGAGACTTCAAATACTTGATGTGCTAAGATCAATAGCCTAGAGGTTGGAGACTGGAGTGTACGCAGAAGCTCTTCAGAATCAATTTGCCGCTTAAAATGTAAGGAGCATGGTTCTGCTCAGATGCAGGTACAGTCTGGTGGGAGCAAAAAAGGCTTGATGGCAACCAGTAAAATAGAATTAATAATAGCATATCCCTCACAAATCTTTTAGGGCCGCGGTTCTCAACCTGTGGATCACGACCCCTTTAGGTGTCAAATGACCGTTTCACAGGGGTCACCTGATTCATAACAGTAGCAAAATTATAGTTATGAAGTAGAAACTAAATAATTTTGTGGGTGGGATTGTCACCACAACATGAGGAACTGTTTCAATGGGTTGCAGCATAATGAAGGTTGAGAACCACTGTTGCAGGAGAAGGATAAAATAGTGAGGCTAAAGGTATTTGATGAAATCTTAAGTTCTATACAATGGACCATTATTAAGAGAAAACCCTCTACAGCCAGTGCATTTGCACTAGGACCATGGCTATCAGGCCTAAGGTCGGAGTTACAGGCCTTCATGGTGGTCCCCATTCACCTGGTGCAGGACTTGGTCTCAGGGAGCTTCACCCATTCTTCACGCACCTTCCCTGACTTCAGAAGAGATGGGGCATGATGGGTAGTTGCCATCAAGTCCACTGCAATGGGGAGCAGTCCCACATGATGGGGTAGTTTCGGTTTTCTTGGCTGTAATCTTTGTAGGAGCAGAGCACCAGCTCATTCTCCCAGGAACTCCAGGGTTGTTTGGGCTGGAGCCTCTGAGCACTTAACCACTGTGTCACCTGGGCCC
Source organism: Nesogale talazaci (assembly GCA_004026705.1). Taxonomy (NCBI): domain Eukaryota; kingdom Metazoa; phylum Chordata; class Mammalia; order Afrosoricida; family Tenrecidae; genus Nesogale; species Nesogale talazaci. The sequence continues at coordinate 12,074 of PVJH01025719.1, read as the reverse complement.
TGAGTCCATCTGGGAAAACTATATTCCACTGCCAAGTCATTTTGAGCACTTCTACAAAAAGGATAAATACTGTATATGAAGTAAAGACCAAGAAAGAGGCTGCTGGCTGCCTTTTTGAGAGCCCTGGTGTTCTGACAACGGGGCCAGAGAAGGAGGTCCTCAAAGTCACACCTTCCTTGTGCTGTTAGACGCAGACCAGAAGCCTGGTTTGAAAAAAAAATCTCTTCCATTTCTCATCCTAAGTAACAATAAAAGAATTAAAGAATGGAAAAAGGGAGTCACAAGAAGAGGGGGAACAGATACAAGTATCGTTGGTGCTGTTAAGTGCCATCAAGTCGCCCACAACTCTTCGCCACCCCAACTACAACAGAGCAAAACACTGCATGGTCCCGTGACATCCTCTCACTGATTCTGATGGCTGAGCCCATTGACACAGCCACTGTGTCAATCCATCTCCTCAAGGGCCTTCCTCTTCCACCTTTTACACTGCCCCCCAAGCTGCTTTACCAAACACAATGCCCTTCTCCAGCAACTGCTCTCTCTTGACAACATATCCGAAATCCTGGGACAAAGTCTAGCTATCATTGCCTTCAAAGAGCACTCTGGGTGCACTTCTTGCAAGACCAACTTGTTTTTCCTTTTAACAGTCCTTGGTACTTCCACCATTTTTTTTTGCCAGCACCATAATTCAAATGCATTGATTCTCCTTTGGTCTTTCTTATTCAGTGTCCAGCTTTCATGACAATATGAGACCATTGAAAACACCATGACTTGGATCAGGTTCTACTTAGTCCTCAAAGGAACATCCTTGCTTCCAACACTTCAAAGAGGTCTCGCACATCAGATTTACCCAATGCAATGCATCATTTGCCCTTTTGACTGTTATAGATGCAAGAATAATGGAAAACTCAGAAAGTGAAGAAAGAAAGCCAAAAATGGAGAGGAAGTAGGATGTTTGGAGGGGAAGAAGAAGAAAAGAGAAACTGAGAGAGAATCATGACCAACTTGAAAAGAAATGGTAAAAAGAATGTGTAAGAGGGAAGAAAACGGACTTCACTGGACTCAAGAAAAGAAAGCAGTGCTAAATAAAAGGCAAAAGAATAAAGCCTTTGAAATGAAAGGGTTCACAGGCAAGGAAGTATTCGTTACAGATCAAATCAGCTTCAAAAACCTAGAGGAGAAAATCTTCCAAGTATTTTTATTTCTTTAGCATAGGAAGGATATGAATGCTTAGGGGTGGTGGGGCGGGGAGGAAAGATGCAAAAAGGAGATGATACTGTCATATATTAATTAGATGAGATTAAAGATATGACACTGCAAGAAAGGAGACAGAATGCTTAGGCAAAGAAAAATCTATCTAAGAAAATCCCAGCCACAAATTAACAGGTTTAAAGGCGCGTTGTAAATATTATTGTCACTTATTGAACTCACTCTGGCAAACAGGTAAGCAGAACAAAGGTCCTTTAAAGAGGAACTAAGGGGGAATAAAACCTAAAAATAAAACAGATTGACTAGGAGCATAAGCCCCAGGACATACAAACTGGTCTGTATCCTATAAGTCAATTTAAAAAAAAATTCTAAAATTCGTTGTGGAAAAATGCATGTATATATGACTATATTCCTGTACCTACACACTGCAGCTCTTAGTGACACAGAAACACTCCGTCCCCCAGGTGCAAAGCCACCCTGTCAGGTCGCCACAGCTTCTCCTCGTATTCTGCCAGCACAAATGACAAAAACCCTATGATCCTGGCTCTGTTCAGCAGAATCAACTCAGTCCCTTTATTCAAGGGCAGGGCAAGAACAGGAAGTAGTGAGTTTTGAACTTTTCAGCACATTTGTGAAAGACTTCATAGGTAAATTGAGTGTGGCAACAGGTAGTCTTCCATTAAAATCATCATCAAGACTTCTAGTGGGGGTGCTTTCAGAGCCCAGGAACAAGAGCAACAGCAGCTGTGGGGTAAAGATGGCTGAAGAACGATGTCCTCAGACACCACTTGAAGAGAGAGTTGAAAATGTTCAACTCTCCAGCTCTAGTGTGGATGGAGACAGCGAATCTTCACTCAAGATGTCCTTGAAAGAGAGGAAATGATTGCTGGCTTCTCAAGCTGAGACCTCGTGGTGTAGTGCTTAGTGTTGGGCTAATAACCTCAATCTAAGCATTTCAAAACTACCAGCAGCTCCACAGAAGGAAGGGTCTTCTGTCCCCATAAAGAGGTACCATCTTGGAAACCCATAGGAACCATTCTACCCTGTCCAATAGGGTGACTGTGAGTTAGCATCGACTTGATGGCCAACTTTGTTCACATGAGTGAGTAAAAGCTAGAGGAGTGTTACAAACTGTGTTGTGTGTGCCCTACAGGAGAGAACGGGGCCTTGTTTGAACATACAGACTTTCTTTGAAGACGAGATCAGTGAAGTTGGGGTTATACTAGAATACCGAGGGTTCTAACCCATTTCTACAGAAGTCTTGAAGTGGGGAGAACAGACACAATGCAGAGACATTCAGGGGGAATGGGTGCATCTAAAATTCTAGGAATGTTGAAGAGCACCCAGCACTGCCAGAGGGTGGAATCAGTGAGGATGACCCCCCGCCCCTTTAGGACACACAGAGAGAACATGGCCCTGTCCACATGCTGACTCTGCCCTCCCAGCCTCCAGAACAAAGACCAGAACATTGCTGGTCTTCAAAACCACCCAGTATGTAGGACAGGCAGTTCCCCTGCTATGGACATGCAACTTAGAGAAACTCCTGTTTGTCCTTTAAAGTTAATATTTGCCTTTACTTGGAAAGGACTGAACCAATCACTACTGGACACAAGTTCTTCATCACCTTCACTGCTGCACATACAGCTTTACATCATGGAAAAGCCTTCGAGTCTTTCTTTGCACTAGGAATTCTACTGCTCTTGAGTCTATTTCTACTTTTGGGGGCCCTTTATAGGGTTTCCAAGGCTGGTCATTTGTAGGGGAACTGATATCATTTTTTTTCCTAGGAAGAGCTGGTAGGTTTGAACAATCAACTTTACTGGTTCAGTCCTTACCCTCCAGTACTACCAGAGTTTCTTGTTATACTTGCATTAATCCATCTACCACCCACTGCCATCAAGCCAATATCAGCTAATGTTGTTGTTGTTGTTGTTGTTGTTGTTGTTGTTAGGTGTCTTAGAGTCCGTTCTGAGTCACAGACACCCTGTAGATAGGGTTTCAAGGATATAAATCTTGATGGGAGTGGGCAGCCTCATTTTTCTCCTTGGGACTGGCTGGTGGTTTTGAAATGTCAACGTTGTAGCTACCAGCTACCAGGACTTCTTAAGGCTAAATATGAACCTTGTACACACCTGTTCTCGTTTACCTATTAATTCTTAAAGGGGTGGTTAAGAATGGATCCCATTTGTCATCAGTCACGGCCTGTATTACCATACATCAGTCCTCCACTCTCAGAAATGTGTGTGCAGGCACACACATAAAGTCACACCACACTTAACATAGACAACAAACCACAATGAGGGACTATTCCTAGGGTCCTTGAAATGGCCCTGGAAGACAGTCCCCAAACCCTTCTGCACTTACTCTGTTCCCATAATAGAACTTCCTTCGCCGACTAAACCCAACCCCTAAATTAAGAGACATTTCCCTTTAAGAACTATCCCTTTCTTAAGGCCAATACTGTGAAAAGCTTAAGGAGACAGGCAGCAATAATTTAAAATGATTAAATGTATATCAATCTCAGATTGAAGTCTATAACTGCAAAGAATAATTTCCGAATAGAGTTGGCATCTTATAACTTAGTACAGAGAGTGAGCCTAAGAGCTGGGGAATTTGTCAGCACTCCCCTTGGAACCAGAGAAGCAGGACAAAGAAGTATGGCCTTGCTTCAGAAGAGCAAATCCAAGCAAGACAAATATGTTTTCATGTCAGCCCAGAGATTTTCAAGTTGCATATTAAGTGCATTTAAATCCATGGGTTTAAAAATGCGGCATGGTGAGTCATGCTTCATGTGAAATTGTCAAGAAACCTATTAGATGAAGAGCACAGATTTGTTCTCTGAAAAATACAATATTTAACCGGGAAACATTTAACATCATATTTTGTGGAGTTGCTCAGACCCTGAGAATTATTTAAAGGTGCCGAGGGATAGTATTGTCTCCAACATAAGAACGATTGTGAAGATGGGGCTGTGTTTACTTCTGCTGTGCATACGGTCGCTATGAGGCAGCATGAACACGACAGCACCCAATAACAACCACATGGATGTCGTCATCTACACCGCATGGACGCTTAGGAATCTCCCTCCAATCCCGATGCGCATTGTCCTTCCTATTGTCTTGTTTCTTGTGCTATTTGCTCAGCATCCACACTAAGTAATGGTGAAAATTTGCACCCTTGGCACCTTTGTTCTAATTTGAAACCACTCAGTATCCCCCTGCTGTACTCGAATGACTGTTTCCTGATCCATGTCTAAGTTCTGCATGAGCAGAACAAACGCTGCTTAAATTCCCATTCTCCTATATGTGTTTAGTAATCCGTTATGGCCCATGCAGTTGATTGATGGGCTTAACCATCACAATTGTGAGGACCGTGCTAGACCAGGCAGTGTTTCCTGCTCTCGAACTTACAGACGCAATGAGTTGCAATCAACTTAATGGCAGTGGTGGGAGTTCAAACATTTATGTGAGCAACTGCTGACCAAAGGTTGGTGATTCTAACCCATCCAGAGGGACACTTCTAGAAAGCTATGCCCATCTACTTCCAAAAGATCATAGCCTTGACTACCCTCACACAGCATTGCTCTTACTCTCGAACATACAAAGTCCCCATGAGTTGGAATCTATTGCCTCGTAAGTAGCTTGAATTTTTCTCTTTCTGGGTATATTGTCAACATTCTATTTAGTAATAACCACATTTTCTTTCATGTCTGCTTTCTTTCATCTTTGAAGTCAAATAGGTATTGAGAGGATACCTTTAAGTAAAAAAAAATCAGAGTGTCCACAAATGCTTCTAAAGCAAATATCATTATTTAATTTACTTAAAATAACTTCATTTCCTGAGCTTGTGCTACTAAAATGGAAGTTACTGCTGTATGGAAAAGGAGAGCAATAGGATTTTTCTTGGAATTAGAAGGAAACTTAGAGATCATTGTAGGCAGTTAATAAACACATGAAGACTTGTGAATGTTACCAATAATGAAAATGCTGGGCCTTGGAAAATAGTCAGATATATGAATCCATCTTAATCATTATTTTTGGCAGTTCCTATTGAAATGACCAGTTTGTTTGACATGCAGCCCACAGATGAACTGAACAATGCCACACCATGTGTCAAACAAATTTCTGTGGTTGAGTCTTTGCCAGGAATCATGTTTAGTGGCCTGGGTCTCCTTGAAGAGCCTTTTTAAGTTTCATGAGACCTAGGAGAATGATGATCAGCTGTCAATCTTAAAATGGGTCAACTTTTGTTGAATATAATTGAAGACTAATTTGAAGCTCTGCATCCACAGAGACAGCTGCTATATTTGCATAGCCCAGGCTTGCAAGGACCGTCACCCAATCATTTCTCTTGTGCAGAATTATCTAACCACAAAACTGTTAGAAGGCAGCGTTCCCTTCTCTTGTACAGTGAGTTGGAATCAACTCATTGGCAATGGTGGTAGGATGAACAATTAAGTGCCCAATTATTCTCATGCAAGGGTTCCTTTGATGTGTTTTTTTATCATTGCTGTTGTTAGAAAAGTTTTGCAAGCTCCTCATTCCCCTGATTCCACTGGCAACCAAGGTTTATGTCAAAATAAAAAGTTCAACATCCCACTCTACCAACCATCGGTCTGTGTATGTCTCCAAAATGATAGACTCTGTAATCATGCCTCAAATGCTATCTTTTCTCACACACTTCATTGGTATCTATGGAGGTTCTCAAGTGCTCAAAACTAACAAACATAAGATAGAAAATGGTGTTGACTAGGTAATGAAGAAAACCATCTAATTATACACAGAGGGGTTGTTGGGGAGCAGAAACAGCTAAGTACTCAATGACTCACAGAAAGGTCGGCAGTTTGAACCCACCCACAGGCACTTGGGAAGAAAGGCCAGTGATCTGCTTCTGAAAGGACACAGCCCTAAAAGCTCTGTGGTAACTTAACAGGGGTAACTTAACAGATCAGCTAATGAATAAATCACAATCATTATTAAAAAGGAAAAGTAGAAGCCATCACCTGACAAGATAAAAGAGAGGGCCCTGCTACACGTGCGGGATTCATGGTAGGTCACAAAAGAAGCAGTGTTGGAGCTGAGGTTTGAATAAAGAGGAATTCACCACAAAACTTGGGATGGTGGGATCAAGAAAAGGGGGAAGGCTGGCTGGTTGGTCCTGCCTGGGGTCTTTTCAGCTTGCAAGTGACCACTTCAAATACAAAAATTTGTCTCTACTCATCAAGAATCAAAGAAGAAACTTAAGTACAAAAAGGCTACACCACCACCTCATCTATCCTGAGATGAAAGGAACTGAGAGCAGCAGTTCTCAACCTGTAGATAATGACCCCTTTGGGGGTTGAACAACCCTTTCACAGGGGTCACCTAAGACCATCAGAAATCACGTATCTGTGATGATCTTAAGAACCGAGACAATGGTCCTCTACCCATCTCCAGACTGGCTTGCCCACATGCAGATACACCCACATAGGAGTACCCGGCATAAAGACTGTTCTCCATGCTACACCATCCTTCAAAACAAAGTTTCATCTATTTGTCATCAGAAATAAATATTTCACAATATATAATTATATATTGCTTTGTGATTACTCTGCTTTCATTATGTTCAATTTGTAACAATGACCATACATATCAAATCCTACATATCAGATATTCATATTACAAGTCATAACAGTAGCAAAATTATAGTTATGAAGTAGCAATGAAAATAATTTTATGGTGATGCCCACAAAAAAATAAGTAAATAGTAATAATTTTATGGTTGGGGTCACCACAGCATGAGGAACTGTGTTAAAGGGTCTCACAGCATTAGGAAGATTGAGAACCACTGCTCTAAAGCATTGATTCCCTGAGACTATTGTGCTGAAAGACTCTTCAAACCTTAAACTAACCCCCTGAAGTTACCTTACAGCTAGATTACAGATGATTTCACAACATGATGAATGTCCCCCGTAAGTGCCGGGCTCCCTTAAAGTTTCACTGTATGAAACCCAATGGTCAACAAATTACTTGAAAGCAAAGAGGAAAATGTAAGGGCCCCAAGACACTGAATTATTGGAAACAGAGCAAACAGAACAGAATCATGAGAATGTTCACACCCTGTGAATAAGGCAACCAATGTCACTCAGCTAAGTGGGTAGAAATGAATGTGGACTTAAGCAGCTGTATAAGCCTGCCTCTCCCCTCACACACACACACAATAAAGTATATTTTTAAAAATAAAAATAATGGGGGAAAAGGTGGAGGGGGCAAAATATACAAAAGCCCAGAGAGCTTGATCTTTAAAGAGTTGTAGAAAGCTTAAGAGGAGATCAGACAGAACAAGTGGGAGAGAAAAATGAGATGAGGTGGAAAAGGAAGCCAGCCCATATTCTATGAGATTTTACAGGAATTAGACCTGCAAGTGAGAAGCCATTTTAAATTTTGTGAATGGGGGTACCTGCATGTGCTTACCATATCTAAGAGCTCATCCTGGGTCCATCAAAGGAAATGTATTACAATGGGGTGACCCTTAGACTGACCTGAGAGAGTTGGCTCTACTGTGTGCTATGAAGACGTGGTGAGTTCAGAAAGAGAGGTTGCCATCTAGGTCATGTAAAAAGGAAGACCAGCAGGACTTGGTCTGGTGAAGTGAATGCCTGAGTAGATTGGTGGCTCCATTCTCCCAAGAGTTCATTTGTTTATGCCATGATCCTTACAATGCGGCGACCACCACTCTCAATTTCTGAAGATTCAAATATAGATTACATCTTACCATGCTACAAAAAAGGCCGGGGGGGTGGGTGGATCATTCCAGTAGGTATTGAGGGCAATGTCCTTTCAGGGAAGAATTAAGAATCTTCCAGTGAAAGCCAGGGGGCTTGCCCTCCCTGGAGGGACTCCATTGGCTAGACATTGAATAAGGAAGAATAGAGAAGAGTGGAAACATCTGAATTGTGGTGCTAGCCAAGAACACTGACAGTGCTATAGACAGCTAAAAGGGAAACCATTCTGTCTTGGAAGAAGGGTGGTCAGCGTGTCCCTTAGATGCAAACATGGTGGGACTCAGCCTCACATAGTTTGGGTGTGTTGTCAGGAGAGACCAGTCCCTGGAGAAGGTCATCATGCTTGGTAAAGTAGAGGGGCAGCAAAAAAGAAAACAGCACGTGATTCAGTAGCTACAACAATGGGCTCAGGTATAGAAACCATTGTGAGGATGGTACAGGACTGAGCAGTGTTCCATTCTAATGGGCATGGATGGGGTCACCGTGGCACCTAACAACTGATGGCACCTAACAACTACCTTGGCCGGAGGCATCATCAAAGACCCTAAAACTTACTGTCATATCATGAAAGAAAGCATCGCTTTATCTAGAGCCATTCATGTTCTCTCTGGTTCAGGAATGATCCAGTCATCCAGGAAGAGAGAACCCATGGAAAGCAAGCCCATCTGAGCAAGCGCAGTATCGCTTCAGAGGCCAACACTTAGACTGGGCGGCATGATCAGACTTAAGTCTATTAATAGAAGTGATGGCTTGCCTGGTTTGTTGAGAAGAGGGGACTCCCCATCTTATTGGCTGTCAACCACTCCCATTTCCTCCCCTTCCTTTGCTTTGAATACTGAATTTCATTTAATATCTGTCCATTTCCATAAGGATAGGCACTGAAAGTTTAAATTTACCAAGTTTGTATTTCTAAATTCTTCTGCCTACACACACAGAGACTCACGGGACAGGTGCACAAGCCACGGTTCTGTTTGTTTTTCATTTGAGCTAGTATTGCTATCCTGCATGCTTTGCTTAAAAATCTATTTGGACATCTCCCCCCCCCCCTCTTTTTTTTAATCAACTGAAAATTCAGCACATACAGCGGTGGTAGAGATAGATTATGCTGAAAGCATGGTTCTGTTTTGGAATAAACAATTTATTTTGGAATGAGGTGATAACTTGGGATGAAGATATTTTTCTTACTGCTAAAGGAACTGTATTTAATAGCACCACTCTAATCTAGAGATAACTGGTTTCATGACCCTAACTACCAACACAGAGCCAAAAAACTGGAATTGAACTAACAAATCCATGAGAGCTAAACTAGATAGCAACAACAAAAAAGAACACCACCACCTCAGGTTGTCAGCATACATTTCTATTAAATCCTTGAGAAACACTGAATATGTGGTTTTAAGATTCCAACGAGTTGGTCCCAACTGGCAGCAATCCAATCAATGTCATGCAGTGTCATGCATAATGCAAATAATGCCTGGCCCTGTATCATCCTCACGACTGTTCTTACATTTGAGCCCATTGCTATACATACTGTGTCAATTCATTTTGAGGACCTTCCTCTTTGTTTCTGCTCCTCTACTTTGCCAAGCATGATAACCTTTGCCAGGGACTGGTCTCTCCTGAAAACATTTGCAATGTTTGTGAAATGACGTCAAACCATCCTCACTTTTAAGGAGCAACTGCTTGTACTCCTTCCAAAACAGACGTGTTCATTCTTTGGGCAGTCTATAGAATTTTCAATGCTTTTCTCCAGCACCACCACTCGAATACATCAATTCTAAACTATCTCATTTACCTCCGCTAAAGGGTTGGCAATATAATCCCCATTTTCTGAAGATAAGCATCGGGCTACCATATATTTTTTTCATTCAAACTCAAGAATTGCTCGAGTCACACAAATGAACCTTGAAAACATGCTGAGAAAAAGAAGTCAGGGACAAAGAATAAAAATGGCCTAATCTCACTTCCATGAAACAGGCAAAATGTATCAAGACCCAAATTCCTTAGTGGTTACCAGGGGTCAGAGGGAAGGAAGGGGAAAGGACAACCCTTGTTCAGGGGGTACAGGGCTCTGACTATCGGAGGTAGACTGATTTGGAAAGTAATAATGACGACGGTTTCATAGCATGGGGAACATCATCAATGCCATTTAGTTGCATATATGGAAATTGTTGAATCAGTTAGTTTTAAAATATAATTTTACTACACACACACACACACACACACACACACAAAAGTCAAGCAGTAAAGCTGGGAATAGTCAGCTAAAAACCTGTCAAAGCAAAATTGTAATCCCAAAAGAGTAGAACAGAGCTATCTGAGAAGCCCAGCAACGAGGGAGACAGACCACAGGTAGGCTAGGGGGGCATGGGAAACATCAGATTCAGAGCACTAACAGTAAACTCAGAAATAGGCTACTGGTTTCTGGCAGGCTTAGTGGGCAGAGGAAAATAGCCTAGACTTGGAGAGGAGGAAAGGAAGAGGGAGAGGGAAGCAGGGACAGACAGCCTCCCAGAGATTCAGCTTTGATAGGCTTTTGCATGTGGGCACCACTGATAGGAAGCGACAGTCTGGTAAGATGCTTCCAAAGACAGCAACTCTGGCAGCCTTGAGAACTAGAGTAGATCCACGCCAAAGGGAGAGGAGGCAACCTTGAAAGTGCAAAAAGGTGCAGGAAACAGGACTGAGAAGCAAGTGTATGCAGACAAATTCTCTACTCTCATGATAAGAATCTTCAACAGGGCCAGACCCTGTCACATGCTCAGCAGGCCTTGGTATCCCAAGGTTTCCTGCTTCGATGCTTTTTGATGGGCTTCTCAGTCCTACAATGCGTTTAAAATAACAAACTCAAATCTTCTTTGAAAGGTCAAATGATCTGCTGTTTCAAAAGATGTGTAGCGAACATAGACAGTACAGATGCTCCACATTAGCTCCTTGAGATACACAGAGCAACACTCCAAAAGCTGTCTTTTGTGGGTTCATCTTTCCAGTAAGCCTTTGTCCACAAATTAACCCTTTGTGTTAGTCCGGGTAGACTAGAGAAACAAATTCAGAGACACGCATATGGATATAAGGGAAAGGTTGATATACAAGAGGAAAGGAACATTGAGAAAGCATCCCAACCCAGTCCAGTTCAAAGTCATAATTCCAACATTAGCTCATATGTCTGATACTAGTTTATAAAGTCTCCTTCTGGCTCACAAAGTCACAGGCTCTGGCAGGGACTTCATGGCTTCTTGTTTCCAGGGCTCGGGGTCCATCAGCAGTATCCATTGGTTACAGGAATATCTCAGCACTGGCAGGGGTCTTTTGTAGCTTTTCTGGCTTCAGAGATCTGGTTCCATCAGGGTAAGGTTGTGTGGGTTCTCCGCTGGCTCTTCAGTTCCTTAGACGCTGCCATCTTGTCTTGTCAGTTGAGTGACTCCCAACAACGGAGCAAATGGTCTCTCATCTCCATGAGGAAAATACCACGAGACTTCCCAGAATTCTCAGGAGAAAGCCATGCCCACACAGAGACCTCATTGGCTACACCTTGGCTATCTCCAGATTGACAGCCTAGACTTCACTCCTAGACTACCAATCATGAAATTGACATCAAGTACATGACTACCACATCCTGTAAAAAAAAAAACCAATATTTTGAATTTAATGTTACCTTTTATTTAACAAGGTAAATAAAATAGCGAAACATGATTTTAAAGCAAACAGCTATCAATCAGCATAGTGGGTTACATCTTTGGCTACTAACTCCATGGTCAGCAGTTCAAAACCACTAGCTGCTCCCCGTATATTCCCATGAGGATTTAAAATCTTAGAAACCCACACGGGCAGTTTTAATCTGTCCAAGTGGGCTCAATGACAGTTTAGGTTTGTTTATTTGTTGTTTATTTTGTAGGGGGCTGTTATATTGATTTGAGTGCTTCAGAAAGTATGTAGAAAATTTCCTTTTTTTCACAATTCCCACAAACTTTCTGAAGCCCCCTCCAGCCTGTACTTATCTTTACAATAAAGATGACTATCTAAAAGGGAACAAACAAACATAATCAAGATACGGTTTCTCCCTTCTTTGATGTCCTGCCGAAAATCTCCGCTGGACTGGCCC
>PVJH01025718.1:0-31023 GCA_004026705.1 Nesogale talazaci | reverse complement strand
CTGTCTCCTCTTCTTCTCCCGGGGACCCCGACCTATAAGACAGCAAAATCCCACGTGGCTCCCCCCATGTCAGAATGAGTCCACACTGCCGTTCAGGCCAGATCCTGGCCCAACCTCACTGTCACCCCGCTATGGTCTCGGTCTCCCATAGCATCTGCTAGCCTAGGACAAGGCTGGTCCTTCTCTTTGCACAATGCAACGCCTCTATCGGCAGCAGCACAATGGCCATCGTGGGCATGTCTGAACCGAGGCGCTTCAGCTGGAAGCAGGACAATGAACACAACCCATAAACAGATACTGATGGGGCCCCCTGGGCCTGGGGGGTGGGGGCAGGCTGGCACAAAGCTCACAGTCTTGCTTGGCGAGACATCAGACACCAGCCGAGCCTTCTCCTTCTTTACCGCACTGCTCTGGCCCCCGCAGAGGGCCCCACCATCTATTTCCATGTGGGGCTTCCTCTCCCCTAATCCCCCAGGCCTCCACTACCCGCACAGGGAGGCCAGCAGGAGCGGCCACATGGCCCAGCTGCCTCCAGCCCAGAGCAGCAGAATCTCACAGCGGGACGCCATCTTGGCCTTTCCCCTTGTAATATGCGGAAGGGTTTATTTTTTTAAGTTTTATTACCTTTTAAAATTGTTTTACTAGGGGCTCATACAACCCTTATCACAATCCATACGTTTGAAGGGTTTAAATGAACTATCTTAATGATACCCATTTCATCACAGAGCAGTTTAAAACATGGAACAATGTGGGAAAGAAAGATTTCCCCCAGGTTATTTCCCCCCAATATTATGCCAACCTTAAGCTGTTTGCTACACAAGGCATATGACTATGCACCTGGAGGTCAACCGAAGTAGGTGAGGAACTATTCTCAGGGTTATTAGCTATTCACCACAGTCAGCGTATAGCCTGTCCCACCACGAAGGAGGTCCACTCACTTCTGATAAGCTTAGCAGTAGAGGTTTTCCTTGTAGGAGACAGGGAGACCCCAAACTTTAGGAGTTAATTTCCCTAATGGCTCCAGCAATTAGAGGCCCTTGTGTATCCCACCAAAGATAGTAACAACCACCTATAATTAAGATAATGGGTCACTTCCCCTGAAAGTTTTAGCTAAATCAACCCCCATCCAAGGACAAGAGGTCAGAGGTCAGGCTGCAACTATCAAGAATCATAGATCTTGAGTCCAGTAACCTCCCTCTCCCATTACATCTCCCCCTGGTTCGTCCCCCTCATGACTGTTTGACCTATGGGAAAGCCCCTCCTGATGATGTGTCTTTATCTGTAACTACGGGGCTCAGATATCCCCCAAAGAGGTTATTTAAGTGTGGTCAAATAGAAATCTCGGGATGCCAAAACACTCTAACTCTCTGCCCCCCCTTATCCTCTCTCCATGCCGACCACCAGAGGGAGGGGGGGTGAGCATGCTACCATGATATGTGCCTGACTCTTATGATTTCCTGCTCTTTCGTGCTCTCTATAACTTCACTACAATAAATAATAATTATCGCTGTACAACTGCGCCTATCAAACCCGTGATGTGAGGATCAGAGGCTGGCATTGCAGCAAAACCCGTGAAATCCAGGATTTACATAAGCCAGAAACCTGTCCAAGAAGGAAAACTCAGCTGATCCCCGGTGGCGTAGTGGTTGTGCGCGGGACTGCGGCCCACTGGGATGGAGGTTCAATTCCAGCAGTGGGGCTGGGCCTCCTACTCCCACCACCGGAGAGCAGTGATAATCAGCCCCCCCCCCCCAAAAAAAAAGAAGGAAAACTCAAATATTTTCCACTGCAACGCGTGACAATGAGTAGGAGCACTGCCCCAGTCCGAGACAAGGACTCTCGGCCCCAAACCTTGTCTCAGACGCGACGCTCACGAGCGCTATGGCGATGCTGCTGCTGCGCTCTCCTCCTCAGGAGATCCCACTGCCCAACCCAAACTCCCTGCCAGTGGCTGGTCGGACGCACACACGGGGACCCTGCAGACCAGGCTGGGCTCCTCTGTGGGCTCCTTAGACTGTCATGCTCTGGGAGTAGAAAGCCTCTTCTTTCTCCCTCAGAGAGGCTGGACGTTCTGAACTGCTAACGTCATAGCAGCTCAGAGAGTAATGCTTTACATCCTCAAGACTTTTTATATATGATCTCTCTATATACAGCCAAACCATATATTATACATATACGTATATATATACACACACACACATACTCAAATCAAACTGACCGCCATCATCGTAACCTTATACAGCAGGTCAGAAGTGCCCCAAGGCGTTTCTGAGGCTGCAATACTTTATGGGAATGGGAGAGGTTTTGAAATGTCGACCTTGTAAACAGCTCAACTTGGAACCCACTAGACCACCAGGACGTCAGAACCTAACCCAAGGAGGTGCTGTTTCTAAAAACATCTTTGAAATTTCAGACACACACACTTCTGAACAACTCTAATAATAAACTTTCTCCTCTTTGAGCAGCTGCGGGCAACTTTCCTTCTTTTGGATGAGGATCTGGTCACATTGCTATCTCTTCTCCATGGCCCTTCCCCAGCCTCCCCGCCCCCAGGAAACTCAACTCATCTGTCACTCAGCCCAGCTCTGCGGGAGTCCCCGCCTGCCTGCTTTGGACTGAACTGCATGTCCCAATGATCTCTGTTGTGAACTCTAACCCCTCCTGGTGGCGGAGTGCTTATGCACTGGACTGCTAACCACAAGGCCAGCAGTTTGAAGTTACCAGCTGCTTCACCAGAGGAAGATGAGACTTTCTAGTCCCATAAATACGGTAGTTACAATCTTGGAAACTCATAGGAAGCAGTTCTACTCTGTCCTATAGAGTCAACATCAACTCGATGGCAGAGAGTGACACCTCTGTATACAGGAGCTCTGATGAGCTCTAACCAAAAGCTGTAGCCCTTTACAGAAGGGTCTGGGGAGGAGACGAGCCAGGCAGGGGTGCAGTGTAGCAATGATGAAACATACAACTTTCCTCTAGTTCTTTAATGCTTCCTCCCACACACTATCATGATTCTAATTCTACCTTAGAAATCCAGCTAAACCAGAGGATATACACTGGTACATATAGGAACTGAGAACACAGGGAGGGATTCCAGGACAGATGATCCCTTCAGGACCAGTGGTGAGAGTGGCAATACTGGGGGGGTGGAGGGAAGGTGTGGTAGAAAGGGGCCACTGATTATAAAGCTCTACATATAACCTTCTCCCTGGAGGATGGACAACAGAAAAGTGGGTAAAGGGCGACATCAGAGAGTTTGTGATAAGAGTTGTACAGTTTGTCAATAAAATGATTAAAAAATTTAGTCAATCTGTTCCCATCCAGATCCCTGCAATCGATTCAGACTCATGTCGACCCACCGGCCCTGTGGGTTTCCAAGACATCAACCTTAATGGGCGCAGACAGCCCACCTGACTTCTTCCCTGGAACTACTGGTGGATTTGGACTGCCGACCTTGTGGGGAGCAGCCCAATGAGCTCCTTCCCCAGTAGGCCTCCAGAGCCCCTGGCCCATAACAAGCACAACCTCGAAGACCCTATGGGACTCTTTCACTCCATCCTACACAGTTGACCGAGTCGCACTAGGCCCATTCACCAGCAGGCCACCACTGCCGCAAACACCGGAGGATGGACTCCTGTCTGGGAACAGGACTTTCTCTGTTAAAGGTAATGAGACATGGAGAGTCATCTTAGGCTAATCATGGTTGAGCTGTAAAAGGAGCAGGCACAGACAGCATATGAAGATGACCAAGGAACCAAGGAGGGCCAGAAGCTGAAGACAGTCAAGGCCCTTCTCCCAGAGCGGACACAGAGAGGAATTCTTCCTTTAGAACAGGTGTCCTGAACTGGGACTTCCAGCCTCCTGAATGGTGAGAAAATAAACTTCTGCTTCTTAAAGCCACCCACTTGTGGCACTTCTGTGATAGCCACACGAAAAGGCAAGGACAAGGTCCATTCCTGGCAACCATTTCTGGGTCTCAGGGTGCCCTGGGTTTGCTCACCGAGATGTGATGTCATCTCTCCTTGGCTCAGGCTACTCAGGGTGCCCTTGCCAACAGTCCCAGTTCCAAGGCCACATTCTTCCCTGCCACTGGCAGCCCCTCCCCACCCTCCACCTGCCCAAGACGCTGGCCCTCACCCCTGCACAGGCAGCTCTGAGCACCATGGAGGCACTGAGGTCAAGAACCCGTGCATTCCTCTGTGCCAGCAGGGGCCTAGCATGGGTGGAGACAGGAGTCCTCTAATGACTGGATAACTGACAAAATGCCACGTACTCACCAGAATGTGACTTGATTTTAGAGCCGCAGACTGGGAACAGAATGAGCAGGAAGTTCACGAGGTCGATAGCCGCCAGGTAGGCACCAGTGAAGACCTGGAGGCAGGTGGAGACAGGGCTGGTGTTCTAACAGCCTTCTTCAGCATCGACAGCATCTCTTGCCCCAGGCTCTCTGCTTCCACCCCATATGTAACATGGCACTTGCCCCTCTACTAGCCCAGCGAAGCTTCCTACCAACTCCAGAAAGTCTGGTGATTGCCTCTTCAGTCACCTGTCAGCACGGAGGGACTGGATCTCTGCCCTGTATCTCCTACTCTACACTTCCTGTGGCCTGGTCCTCTTTATCTGCAGCACAGGGATAAGGAAAACATGCTGTCCCACCAGACTGTTAAGCAGATGACTTACCCCAACACGGGGAGAGTGCTTGGAACAAGACCGGAAGGAAAATACCCCCAAACCCAACCCACCGCCCTGGAGTTGATTCTGACTTACAACAACCCCCTGTCTCTAGGCAACGCAGACCTGCCCGTGGCATTCCCAAAGCTGTCATTTTTTTTTGGCATCACTGCCCTCTGGTGGTGGGAGGGAGTAGGAGGCCCAGCCTTTGCTCCTGTGAGCTGGAATTGAACCTCCATCCCAGTGGGCCACAGTCCGGCGCACAACCACTACGCCACCGGGGCTCAGCCCAAAGCTGTCATTTTTAAGGAAGCAGACAGCCTCCTCTGTCTACTCCAGAGCGGCTGGTGGGTGGGAACCCCAAACCTTGCTGTTTGCAGCCCAACACCCCACCCCGACGGTGTCACCAGAGATCCGAACTAGGATCTCTGAACGGTTCAAATCTGTGTTCCCATGACGAGGCTTCCCTGGGTGGTGCCCCTGCAGAGTGGGCCTCCGACCCCGTGGCCCAGCCACATTTCCTGAGGACCTCTTTGGGGTCAGGGGTCCTCTGCACAGGTTTGTTTGAGGGTTTAGACTTTGGGAAAACTTCAAAAGGGCTCCTCATTCCCAAGCCCACATTAGTCAGCCACCCCTGCGGGAGCTGGGGCTGGGCTCATGGTGTCACGGCAGGAACGACTTGGGGTCGCGTAGTGGGCTATGAGTTGGGCTCCTAGCAAGAAGATCTGCATTTCAACCCTCCCAGCTGCTCAGGGGGAGAAGGACGAGGCTGTCTGCTCCTGTGAAGATCCACAGTCTTGCGAACCCTTAAGGAAGAGTTATACTCTGCTTGTAGGGTCCCCGTGAATTGGAACCAACTCGAAGGCAGTGGGTTTTTCTTGTCAATTTTGGTTTTACTAGGTGCTAGGTACTGATTTAGTGACCCAAAGTCTAAAAATCCTTGTCGCTGTGGAATCTGTATTCTTTTAGGGAGTGGGGGTGAAAGGGGGTGGGGTGGCGTGCCACTATGTAACCAGCAATGACCATAATGAAGAAGTAAAGTAGGCGAGGGGCTGAGGGTTGTGCAAATCTCGACGATGATGGCGAGGCCTACTGTGCTGGTGGCAGAGGTGGCCACAGTTTTAAGGGTGTGGTCCAGGGAGGCCTCACTCAGGTGGCATCTGTGTAGGCCAAAGAGGAGGTGGGCAGTGACCCCTGTGCATTTCAGGGCCAAGAGCTAATCTGAAGGGCCAAAAGAGCATCCAGGATGCTCCAACTCTGGCCAGACGACGCCTTACGTGCTAAAGACACAGACAGAAGTCATTGTAGCTGCAGTAGAGAAAGGCGGGCCAGGCCCGAGTCCCACAACGCCACTGTCGCCTGGGGGTGGGGGGGGGGGTGTGCCTAACATACCTGGATGGTAAGCTGTCTGGCCAGCACGGCCCCGAAGGTGTCACACAGGCTCGTAAGGAGGCAGCATGCGGCACACAGCGCCGACTGGTCCTGACCAGACTTCTTTGAACACCTCAGGTAGAGAAGTCTGCATAAAGAGTGGGGTGGGGTCAGGGAACAGGCCGGCTCAGCAAGGTCTGAGAAGGACAGGTGTGACTCTACACCCTGACAGGGCAGTTCTGCGTCAGATCGTCTGATAGCTGACACATGGAACAGCCCTCTGCACAAGAGGAATTCCCACCCGCCCACAAACCAGGCAGACCCACAGCCAGCACATGATCAAACCAGGTTGTAGGTTTTTAAAGGAAAGGGGGCGGCGGAGGTTTATAAAGGAAGCCCATCTCTGCAGTCAACTGCGGAGAAAAGTTAATTGTCCAAATTGGGGTTGGAGCACTCAAGAAACATGGAAAGCGCATGCGTATTCATGCTTAGGGATCTGTAATGAACAACTTCACTTTTTTTTCCCCCACCGCATCAAGATTTTCTGGTTCTAACGACGGCTGGCACCTGGCTCTCTGCCAACCCCTGAGCCCCTTCCTGCGGGAATCAGAGCCGCTCTCCAGATTGACATCACTGACAGGGAACGCGTACCCGGGAAGCACGGCTTCCCGGCCGCACAGTGAGTTTCCCACGGGTTTCGCCCCTGAACTTGTCCCAGGGCACAGGGGCGCTCGTGGCTTGCTGCAGCCCCGGGCCCCATCCACGACCACGCAGGCTCCTCCGGCGGGCTTCCCTCGGTGCGGAATCCGGAAAGAACTAGCCGCCAGCCCGTGCCTAGTTTCGGACCTGGAACCGGGCTGGCTTCGGCATCTCCCTCCCTTCTAGCTTGCCCCGAGGGAGTTGCAGGGCGGCGGGGGCGCCCCAGGGCCCGCCCCCCCTGCCCCCCGCCCCTCGCGTGGTGGCCCGGGCCGTCCCCATTACAGTGCGTGCGCGGCGATCCAGCAGCAGGAGGCGCAGATCCAGAGGCCGAAGGAGATGCAGACGCGGTGGCGCGCGAAGCAGCGGTCCAGGTAGTCCCAGTCCCAGAGCGCCGGCGCGGGCGCGGGGCTGGCCGCCTCGGCCATGGCGCGGCCGGCTGGGCTTGGCGCGGTGCGGCGCGGCCCCGGCCCCGGCCCCGGCCCGGTGCTCGGCGCGGCGCCTCGGGCGTCGGGCGGCCCCTTCCCTGGGCTGGTCCCCGCGCCGCTGCCGCTGCCGCAGCCGCAGCCGCAGCGCCGGCCGGCCGGAGGGGCGCGCCCAGTTGCGCGCTCCGGGCGCGGGCACCGCGAAAGTTTCCGGGACCGCGGGGCTCCGTCCGCGCCCTCGCGCTATTGTCGGGGGTCGGCGGGGCGGAGGCCGCCCCCCAGCGGCGGGAGCCCGGAGCGGCCTGCGCACAAAGGCGGCGGCCCCCGCCCCGCCCCGCCCCCGCCTCGGGTCTGTCGGCGGCGCCCGCCAGGGGGGACCCCGTCGCCGCCGCCGTCTGCCAGCCCAGGGCTCCGGCCGGCACTTTGTTTCCTGAGCCCCCCAATACGCATCTTGGCGCCCCGCGCTGCGCGTGGGTTGGGGGGGGGGGGCGTGTCGAGGTGCGGGAGACCTGCCCCCACTCCTTTCAGGAATGCGAAGGAAGGAAGACGCGTGCTGGCGAACAGCCCCCACGAATCTTCCGCTCGCTTTTCTCTGTGCCCCTCTCAGTCTCCCTCCGAAAGGGATCCGGGTGTCACCCGAACCCACAGTCTGCCACCAGGGAGCCTGCTTGTCCCGAGAACCCTTCCCTCCCCATCCAGCTACGGGCCCTGGGGCCACACAAGTTTGTTTGGAAAGCATCAACCATGTAATTTAAATTTTCGGCTCGATTTCAGTGTTGTTGGGTGAGTTAGATACCTCAGGCTTAAACTTGGGCCACCAAAGCTCCTGTCCATTTTTAAGCCTGCTGAAAGCAGGGCACTGGTGGATAATTTCCTTTGATTTCTGCTCCTTAAAATACTAGCTTTATGGATATGGATATATCATTCATGTACCGCACAATTCACCTTTTTAAAATTTTTTGGTCATTTTTTTCTTTAATTGAATACCATTTCTAAAGGAATCTTGGCAAAATTAATCTTTTATATAAATAGCCATAAATTAAAAAAAATATCTCCATATAAGAGCTGCAAACATTAAGTCCTTACAAGAGCAGCTTAAGATCTATTTGAGAAAAACAAAAAGCACTAAAAATCTTCTTCCCCCGAGAGCCATTCCTCTCTCTGGTGGGAGGGAGCGAGGTCACCACAGCGGCCGGCTTCGTGTGGAGAACAACGAAAACAACAGTGTGCACAGCGTCTTAAATTTGGTAGGTCCCGAAAAGGAGAATGTTTGCCTGATGTGACAGAAGAATAAATAAACAAACAAACAATACTTTCACCGAACATTTGGGACTGACAAATCAGTAGTGTCATCTTCACATATGAAGGACAACAGTTTGTTTTAAAAAAAAAATCCTCATTGTGTCATAATATTTGGACTAAAAATATTTAGAATGACAAGTGTGTTTCCCTTTTGCTTAAAGGAATACAATATAATACAATCACAATCAAGCTTGGGTCTTGACTCGTTTTCAGCTGGATAAAGTGACCGTTTGGCCCATGGCAGAAGTGACAGAGCTCATACTTCTCTCCAACAGAAACCTTCATGGATTCCTTGTTTATCTGTGACAACGCACACTGTTTTTTTGGTTTTTTTTTGCTTTGTTTTGTTTTTTAGAAAAATATCTACACTTGTCCTTATGGATGTCAAAATGTTACATTATCGTTTTATTTTTAAAAAAGAAGATGCACATTCATACTGTGAAGTCATTAGGAAAATACTCTTGCAAATAAACTATATAAAGATAAAATACACTTCAAAAGCATGCGGTTTGTTGTTGTTGTTTTACTGTTTCCCCTCAATCAAGTGCAGAGAAGTCCTAAGTAAAGGGAAGAACTGCTCCCTAGAGCGATAGTTGAATGACGGCAGCGTTTGCATAGCAATACTCGGAGCAAGGTGCACATGTCCGTTTCCTCAGGAGGAGAAGGAGGGGAGAGCATCTTCCGAGTCAGATTTTTTTGGGGCCATAACTCTGTGTTCTTCAGGAATGGCTGCGGATGCCAAACCTCCATGAAGGGTATTCCGTGAACAGCGAACAGGTCCTGGGTCTTCAAGGGGAATGTCATTACGGGAGTCTGTGTCCCAGTAGGTTCCGCGGCGCCGCTGGGCGAGTCGCGGAGGGGTAGAGACGGGTTCTTTCACAGAGTGGCTACGCCCTTCTGAACTGCAAGTGCCGGGGTGGCGGGTGGAACGCTTCATCATTGAACAGGAGACGGGGACACAGGCGAAACCAAGGGATGAGGCAGCTGGAACATCGCAGGCTGAAACTTGGCGCTCGCGATCTTCACACATTCCTCAAGGGGGGTGAGGAAGGTGTTACACGTGGCACTAAGCAGAGACGAGGCTTCATTCATGTTCTCAACGCTGGGCGATGGGCGCGCCTCGTCGTGGTGAACGAATTCCTGGGTGGCATGAACTTGCTGCATTCGGAGGTCACAGTAGAGGCGACGTTCAGACAGTTGGGTTTTCAGAGACTCGCTGGTTTCACCTTTTTAAAAATTATTTTGACAATTCACCTTTTAAAATTCTTTCATTCCATGACTATTCAGGACATCCACCATTTGTCTGTCAGCTTGTGTGTGGCTGTGATACTGGAAACTATGTCACTGGTATTTCAAATGCCAGCAGGGCCACCCAACCTGAACAGGGTTTTTTGGGGGGCGGGATGGGGGGGCGGCATCACTGCCCTCTGGTGATCATGGGAGCTACCCAGCACTGCTCCTGAGAGCAGCCGCTGGAGTTGAACCGCCAAGCCCATCCCACACTCAATCACTTACGCCACCGGGGCTCAGCCCCCTTGAACAGGTTTTGACGGAGCTTACAGACTCTGAAGAAGGAATAGGTTGCTCACTTTAGAGGAATTACTCACTGAAAACCCTATGGGTAACGTCCAAACATTGTCGTTACAGTTACCTGAATAGCCACAGAACATTGTCACAGCCAGAGGCAGAAGCTAAGCCCCTCCGGTGGGAACTCTGTCAAAATATGAGGAAGAGTTACCTTCTCAAAGAGGAGTGGAGCCTGAGCACGTGGAGGGAGTGAGGCTCTCCGGAGTGTTCCCGGCCTCCGGAGTGGTGGGACACACCACTCACCCTGAGAAGGAACAGTGGCAAACATCAAGCAATCAATGGAACGTGGAATGAAGCGAGTCTGAATCCAGGAAAGTTGGAAGTCATAAAAATTGCATTAAAAGTCATTAGAAGAAATAAGCATTGAGGGTGATTGTAAATAAGATTATGAAATAGAATATGTATAAATTGAATGGGAACTGATTTGCTCTGTAATCCTTCACCCTAACTGCAATAAAATGTTAAAAAACCAAGAACAGGGCTGAGCCCCGGTGGCGTAGTGGTTGTGCGTGGGACTGCGGCCCACTGGGACGGAGGTTCAGTTCCAGCAGTGGAGCTGGGCCTCCTATTCCCACCACCGGAGAGCAGTGATGCCCGCCCCCCCCCCAAAAAAAACAAACCAAGAACAGCTGGTGGACATTTGGATTCCATTTATGTGTTGGGCTACTAACTGCAACATCAGCGGTTCAAAACCTCCAGCCACTCCTCAGGAGAAAGACGTGGCCTGCTCCTCCTATCAGGAGCTCCATGCTCAGAAACCCACAGCGGCAGTCCTCTGTTCTGTCGGGTCACTCTGCGTCGCTGTTGGCTCGATGGCCACAAATTTGGGGTTTGTCTGTCTCCTTAGGGCTATTGTGAATACTGTTCACATATATATATTTTTATAGGCATAGGTTTTCAATTCTCTTACACATATCCTAAGAGTGAGACAGAGGCACCTCTCATGTTTAACCTTTTGAAGAACTGTCAGGCTGTTTTCCAAAGTGGCTGCACCATTTCACTGTCCCAGTCCTCATTTGTCAATTGTCACCACTCACAGAGGAAAAGAGACAGTACATGTCAGGGCCCAGAGGCATGCCGTTGGGAAAAGCAGACATTGACCCTGCCCAGGGAAAGATGACAGTCCAATAGGAGAGAGAAATATTCAATAAACCATCACAAAAATAGAGTTGTTGCTCAACAAAATAAAAAAGAATAAGCTGATTAAGATGAAGTCCTAGAAAATGAAAAGCAATTAAGACAAGATTCAAGCGTGAAATGAAAAGGAAAAAGCATCTATTTCGCATGGGGAAATGTTCTCCGGGCCACATAACTAGCCTCGAGTCCATCTGACCCACAGCGACACAGCAGTGCACAGAGTTGAACAGCCCCAGGGAGGGCTCTGACTGGAACTCTACGAGAGTTTAGAAAGGCTTGTTTTTTTTCTCCCTCGGAGCTGGCTGGTGGTTGGATAAACACCTCACTATTATGTCACCAGGTCACATAGTCTCTCAATCACTGTCCACAGTATCCTGTCAGCTCAGCTCCTATCTACAGCATGGGAGGAACTCCTGTCCAGGATCCCTGCCTTCTGGCCCATGGGTATCGGAGGAGGCCAGCCTCTGATACACACATCACAGGTTTGATAGGTGCAGTTGTACAGTGGGAATTATTATTTATTATAGTAAAGTCATAGAGCGCATGACAGAGAAGGAAATCGTAAGCGTCAGATACATGAGCTGAGCCCTGGTGGCATAGTGGTTGAGTGCGGAACTGTGGCCCACTGGCTTGGCGGTTCAAATCCAGCAGCAGCTTTCCAGGAGCAAGGCTGGGCCTCCCACTCCCACCAGAGGGCAGTGATTGCCCCCCCCCAAAACAACAAAAACAAAAGAGGCACATATTATGGTAGCATGCTCACCCCAGTTTTGTCTGGTGGTTGGTGTGGAAAGAGGGTAAGGTGGGCGGTCAGAGAGTCAGAGTGTTTCAGCATCCCGAGATTTCTATTTGACCAAACTTAAATAATTTTGGGGGGGGAACATCTGAGCCCCAATAGTTACAGGTAAAGGCACATCATCAGGAGGGGCTATCCCATAGGTCAAAGAGTAATGCGGGGGACAAACCAGGGGTAGATGTAATGGGAGAGAGAGGTTACTGGAGTCAAGATGGGTGTACCTAAGATTCTTGATAGTTTCAGTCTGAGCTTGGTTGATTTAGCCAAAGCTTTCAGGGAGAGAGACCCATTATCTTAATTATAGGTGGTTGTTTCCATCTTTTGTGTGAGACACAAAGGCCTCTAATTGCTGGAGCCATCAGGAAGATTAGCTCCTAAAGTTTGGGGTCTCCCTGTCTCCCATAAGGAAAACCTCTATAGGTAAGCTTTTCAGAAGTGAGTGGATCTTCTTTAGGGTGAGACAGGCTATACTGATTGTGGTGGATAGCTAATAACCCTGAGAATAGTTCCTGACCTACTTCGGTTGACCTCCAGGTGCAATCATATGCCTTGTGTAGCAAGTAGCTTAAGTTTAGCATAATATTTGGGGAAATAACCTGGGAGAAATCTTTGTTTCCCATATGAGGGTCCTGGTGGGTGATCTATCTGTTTGTAAGGGTCATTTCTGCCTCCGACTCTCATGGACATGAACTTGTAGTTCCCTAGCTCCTGGACTCCTCTGATGATGTTGCTTCCCCACTGTTTCCCCCAAATGATTTACTCCCCAAACCTTCTATCTGCCGTGAAGAGATGTCCCTCTCAGTAGGCTTGTCAGTCACATCCCCACCAGGCCTACCTAACCCAGAATCTTTGTACACGTGCTGCCTTGTAGAGTCACAAAGATGCCTCTGTTTCCTGATTTAATTTTCTCCCTCGGGCTCAGCATCTGCCTTCCGAAGCTGGGCCACACTGAACAATTGCTCCTTCCTCTCCACCCACTTTTCACCTGGTTTATACACCTCAATCTTTTTTTTTTTTTAAGTAATTAGTTCTTAACTTTTCCTGTGACCCTTTGAGAATAGAAAGAAAATCTTACCTCTGGATAATATGAATGTGGGTACACACCTATCCATACATTCTCAACTGATCTTAAAGAATTTATCGGCCCCCCTGAAATTCAGCTATGGATTCCATGGAAGAATGGACCCCAAGTTAGGAACCCTTACAGACCCATCCCAAGCCACACCACTACCTTCAAGTCAACTGTAAGTCATAGCAACTCTGTGTCGAACTTATAAGGCTGTAAATCTTTATGAGAGGCATAAACCTCATCTTTTCCTCTCAGAGCACCTGGTGGGTTTGAACTGCCAACATTGCAATTAGCAACCCATCCCCTAGTCTGCAACACTTTACAAGAACCCTTAGAGCAGTGGTTCTCAACCTTCCAACGCCTTGACTCTTTAATACAGTTCCTCATGTTGTAGTGAACCCTCAACCATAAAATTATTTTCACTTTAAAAAAGAAATAATTTTATTGGGAGCTCATACAATTATTTTTTTAAATTTTATTTAATTTTTAAAAATAATTTTATTGGGGGCTCTTACAGCTATTATAATATTCCATACATCATCTGTGTCAAGTACATTTGCACACATGTTGCCACATTTATTTCCAAACATTTTCCACTTGAGCCCTTGGTATAAGCTCCTCTTGGGCAGAGCCCTGGTGGCGTAGTGGTTGTGCCCAGGACTGCGGCCCACTGCGGCCCACTGGGACGGAGGTTCAATTCCAGCAGTGGGGCTGGGCCTCCTACTCCCACCACCGGAGAGCAGTGATGCCCCCCCCCCCAAAATAAAAGCTCCTCTTTCCCCTCCCTCCCCCTTTTTTAAAATGAATCATTTTATTGGGGGCTCATACACCTCCCCTCACGATCCATACACACATCAATTGTATGCAGGCCACATTTGCACACTTGTTGCCATCATCACTCTCAAAACATCCTCTCTCCTCTTAGGCCCCCAGTACCAGCACCCCATATTTCCCTTCCCCCTTTACCCTTCCCCATGGACCCTTAATCATTTACAAATTGTTATTGCTTTTTCATGTGGTACACTGTCTAATGTGTCCCTTCCCTCACTTCCCTGTTGGCCATGCCCCAGAGAGGAGGCTATGTGTAGATCGCTGAAATTGGTTCCCCCTTTCTACTCCAACTTCCCTCCACAGCCCCGTTATCACAACTCCCTTCACTAGTCCTGAGGAAATATCTATCTTAAATTCCCCATGTTTCCGACTCCAGTGTACAGCCCCTGTTCTAGCCGGACTTGTCTGGTAGAATCAGGAGCATGCTAGTGGGTGGGAGGAAGCATCTGAGAACTAGAGGAAACTTGCATATTTCATTGTTACTACACTCGACTTTAACTGGCTCATCTCCTCCCTGCAACCCCTCTGTAAGAGGATGTTGCTTCCCCTATTGATGGGCTCTGGGTCCCCGATCTGTACTCCCTCCTATTTACAATGGCTCATACAATTCTTATCACTGTTCATATATACATCCACTGTGTCGAGCACATTTGTACATTCTCAAAACATTTTCTTTCTACTTGAGTCGTTGATACCAGCTCATTTTTTCCCCTTCCCTCCCCCAAACTCCCTTTCTCACCCTGGATTATTTATAAATTATTATTATTTTTCCATGTCTTACACTGTCTGGTTTCCCCTTTCACCCACTTTTCTGTTGTCCATCTCCTAGGGAGGGGGTTATATGTAGATCATTGTGATCAGGTCCCCCTTTCTCACCCACCTTTCCCTTCCCCGCCCGGTCTCTACTCTCATTATTGGTCCTGAGGGCATATCTGTCCTGGATTCCCTGTGTTTCCAGCTCTGATCTGTACCAATGTTCATCCTCTGATCTAGCCAGATGAGTAAGGTAGAATTGAGATCATGATAGTGAGGGGGAGGAAGCATTAAAGAACGAGAGGAAAGTTGTACGGTTCATTGGTGCTATACTACACCCTGATTAGCTTGTCTCCTCCCTGGCAACCCTGCTGCTGTCTACAGATGGGCTTTGGGTCTCCACTCTGCACTACCCCTCTTTCACATTGATAAAATTTTTTATTCTTTGATGCATGATCCTATCAACACCTCGTGATCACACAGGTTGGTGTGCTTCCTGCATGTGGGCTTTGTTGCTTCTTAGCTAGATAGCTGTTTGTTTATCTTCAAGCCTTTAAGACTCCAGACACTATATCTTTTGATAGCTGGGCACCATCAGCTTTCTTCACCACATTTGCTTATGCACCCACTTTGTCTTCAGTGATTGTGTCGGGAAGGTGAGCATTATGAAATGCCAGGTTAATAGAACAAAGTGTTCTTGCATTGAGGGAGTACTTGAGTGAAGACCCAATATCCATCTGCTACCTTAATACTAAGCCTATAAATAGATGCATATGGATCTATTGTCCCATCATCATATGTAAATATATTTACATATGTGCATGCCTATATTCAGACTTCTATAAATGTCCGTTGCCGCCTTGTCCCTTCCTCTCTTTCCTTTTGTCCCGCTATCATGTTCAGCCTTCATTTGGGTTTCAGTAATTTCTCTCTATTACATTGCCCCTGATCAAGCCCTACCAGGTCTCCTACACCCTTCTCACCATTGATTTTAGATCATCTGTTGTTCCCTTGCCCCTGGGGTGGCATAAAATTATTTTCATTGCTACTTTATAACTATAATTTTGCTACTGTTTTGAATTGGACGACTCCTGTGGAAGGTTCGGTTCACCCTCAAAGGGGTCACAATCCACAGGTGGAGAACTGGTCTTTAGAGTAAGGGTTTAAGCCCTTTTTATGAATCGCTTGTCTGAATGGTTGGGACCTTGTGGTCCAAAGATCACATGTGCTTGAAATACGAGCTGCTCATCAAAGAGCTAGTCCTGGGCCCTGGAATCTGCATGTATGAGTTTCCTAAGGGTGCTGAAGCGAATCATCACCACCATTGTTGTAAGGTGCCATCGAGTCAGTTCCCACCCACAGCGAACCCATGCACAATAGAATGAAACACTGCCTGGTCCTCTGCCATCTTCACATTTGTTTCCATCCTTGAACCTGTTGTTGCTACCACAAGGTCAATCCAGCTCCTTGAGAAACTTCCTCTTTTTCGTTGCCTCTCCACTTTAAATACCATAACCTTCTCCTGGGACTCTAACAACATGTCCAAAGTATGTAAGGCCAAGTCTTGCTGTTTTTGCCTCTAAGGAGTACTCTGGCTGTGCGTCTTTTTTCTTTTTTTTGGGGGGGGGGACGGGGGGGCATCACTGGCCTCTGGTGGTAGGAGTAGGAGGCCCTGCCTTTTTTCCTGTGGAGCCGCTGCTGGAACTGAACCTCTCACCCAGTGGTCCACAGTCCCACGCACAACCACTACACCACTGGGGCTCAGCCCCGGCTGTGCTTCTTCTAAGACAGATGGGTTTGTCCTTTTAGTGACCCATGGTGCTTTCAATAGTCTCCAGCGTCATGATTTAAATGCATTAATTTTCTTTCATTCTTCTTTATTTATTTATTTTTTTGTTTTTTTGGGCATCACTGCTCTCCGGTGGTGGGAGTAGGAGGCCCAGCCCCACTGCTGGAATTGAACCTCCATCCCAGTGGGCCGCAGTCCAGCGCACAACCACTACGCCACTGGGGCTCAGCCTTTCATTCTTCTTTATTTAATGTTCAACTTTCACATACATATGAGGCAAATGAAAATACCATGACTTGGGGTCAGGTGCACCTTAATCCTCAAAGCAGCATCCTTGCTTTTCAGTACTCTAAAGAGGCCTTCTGCAGCAGATTGATGCAATGCCAAGCATCTTTTGATTTCTTGACTGCTGTTTCCATGAGTGTGGATTGTGAATCCAATCAAGACAAAGCCCTGGACAATG
The DNA here is from genome assembly GCA_004026705.1 of Nesogale talazaci. Classification (NCBI taxonomy): domain Eukaryota; kingdom Metazoa; phylum Chordata; class Mammalia; order Afrosoricida; family Tenrecidae; genus Nesogale; species Nesogale talazaci. The sequence goes on along the minus strand of PVJH01025718.1, from coordinate 14,136 downwards.
TCAAACTTTTTTTTTTGTTTTTTTTTTTTTGGCATCACTGTCCTCTGGTGGTGGGTGCAGCAGGCTCAGCCTTTGCTCCTGTGGAGCTGGAATTGAACCTCCATCTCAGTGGGTAGCAATCTTGTGCACAACCACTACGCCACCGGGGCCCAGCCTGACAATGTCAAACTTTTATTCATTTATTGTGCTGTTACCATTTGTAAGAATTTTCACTTTCTTTACATTGAGTTGCAAAACATATTGAAGGCTGTAATCATTGTTCTTCATCAGAGAGTGTTTCAAGTCTCTGAAAGCAAGTTGTGTCATCTGCATAACATAGGTTGTTAATATGCTTGCCTCCAACCCTGATGCCAAATTCTACTTCAGAGAATCCAATTTCTCTTTCACGACACTGTGTGATCACGAGGTGTAGACAAGAAGAGGTATCAGAAGTTCAAAAACCATGCATCCAAACTGATATGAAGGGAGTTGATGTAGTGGAGACCCAAAGTCCAGCAAGACAATTGGACAGTCCCTCTTAGAAAGGAGGATAAATCCAGGATGCTGTGTGGCACTGATAAGATTTCCTCCCCATGTTATTATGGTCCATATACTTCATTAGTCAAGTTGGTTTGCATACATCCATTTATACAGTCAAGATCGCTTGGTACATGGTAATCAGGATAGATTACCTCTCATAGATAGTGACTAGAGTAAGGGTTCCCTGAATGTATGGGAAGTAGAAGTAGGGAGGGGGTTGATCGTATTGATGATTGTATAGCCCCCACCTGATGGGATTGAACAGGATATCTTGGAAGGAGTAAAATCTAGGATACTGCTTCCCTGATGATTTGATCCTCGTAGAGATTGAACAAGTATGGTGAGAGATACAACCCCAACCGACTGACACATACCTTTCCTAATTTGAAACCATGAGCATTCTCCTGTTCTGTTTGCATCACTGATTCTTGACCCATGTACAGGATCTGCATGAGCATAACGAAGTGCTCTAAAATTCCCGTCCTTGGGCTGAGCCCCGGTGGCATATTGGTTGCGTGTGGGACTGTGGCTCACTGACTTGGCGGTTCAAATCCAGCAGAAGATCTCCAGGAGCAAGGCTGGGCCCCACTCCCACCAGAGGGCATTGATGCCCCTCCCCCCCCAAAAATTCCCATTCTTCTCAAGGCAGTCCATAGTATGTTATGATCCCCACAGTTGACTGCCTTTGTGTAGTCAATGAAATACAAGTAAAAAAATTTTCTGATATTCTTTACTTTTAGCTAAGATTTATGATATCCTCATTCACAGCCTCTTCTGAATCTGGCTTGAATTTCTAGCAAGCTCCCTGTAGATGCATGTGTCAGTCCCAGTAGACTAGAGGAACAAATTTCAAAGACACGCATATAGGTATAAGGAAAAGGGTTTATATACAAATAGAGGGCTGAGCCCCTGTGGCGTAAATGGTTGAGTGCAGAACTGCAGCCCACGGGCTTGGCGGTTCAAATCCAGCGGCGGCTCTCAGGAACGGCACTGGGTAGCACCCACAACCACCAGAGGCAGTGATGCCCACAAAAAACAAACAAACACATGCATTTTAGGCTGAGCCCCAGTGGCGTAGTGGTTGTGCACAGGACTACAGCCCACTGGGTTGGAGGTTCAAATCCAGCAGCAAGGCTGGGTCTCCTACTCCCACCACTAGAGGGCAGTGATGCCCCCCCAAAAAAACAAACAAACAAAAAAAGGAAGGTGATACGAAGAAGGCATCCCAGCCCAGTCCAATATTAACCTAAGTCCTAAGTCCGATATTAACCCATATGCCCCAAATCAGTCCACAAAGTCTCCTTCCGACTCACGAAGTCACAGATCAGTGGGTGCAGAATTCTGGCGCTGGCAGGGGTCTCTCCATGGATCCTCGCTTCCAGGGCTCAGGGTCCATCAACAGCATGCCACTCCAGCTTCAGAGGTCTGGCTTTGCTCTGTGGTCTCTCCCCTTCTCGGAAGCTGCCATCTTGTCTTTTCCGTGACTCATCGCCTCTGAGACTAACTCCCAACAACTCCCAACAACTAGGGAAGAAAACTTCTCATCTTCATGAGGGAAATATCGCGAGATTTCCCAGAAGTCTCAGGAGAAAGCCATGCCCACCCAGAGGCCTCATTGGCTACTCAATGGCTATCTCCAGATTAACAGGCTAGACTCCACCCCTACATTTCAATCATAAAATTAACACAAGCAGATGACTGCCACAATGCACTACTGAGATCATTATTAAATTATCTTCAGTGAAATATTATTTGCATATGCTATTCATGATGTCACGCAATAATTTCCATGTTCTGTTGGGTCGCCTTTCTTTGGAATGGGCACGAGTTTGGCTCTTCTCTAGTCAGTGGGCCAGGTAGCTGTCTTCCAAATGTCTCGGCATAGATGAGTGAGTGTTTCCAGGCTCCATCAGCCTTTTGAAACAGCTCAGTGGGTGTTCCATCAGTTCTTGCTGCTTTGTGTTCCGTGCACCTTGAACTTTTTCTTACACTGTAAGTGTTTCTTGATCAGATGCTACATCTTGAAATGTTTGTGTGTCGGCCAGTACTTGCTATTACAGGGATTCCTCCGCTTTTTGTGTCATCCAGTGTTTTGCTCATGGAACTCTTCAATATGGCGACTTAAGTGTTGGTGTTTTCCTTCAGTTTTTCAGCTTGAAGGCAAAACCAAATTCACTGCCATCCAGCAGATGTCGGCTCATAAAGGTCCTGTAGAACAGGGTAGAAGTACTCGTGTGAGTTCCTGAGATTATTTATAGGACTTGAAACCTCTTTCCCTTTTTGGGGTGTTGTGTTTATTTATTTTAAACATTTTATTGAGGGCTCTTACAGCTCTTGTAACAATCCATACATCAATTGTATCAAGCACATGTGTACATATGTTGCCATCATCATTCTCTAGACATTTTCTATTGAGCCCTTGGTGTCAGCTCCTTTTTCTCCCCCATCCCTTCCCCCTGCCCTCCTCATAGCCTCCTGATAAACAGTAAGGACACAGTCATTGGTTGCCTCAGCCAGAAGCCAAGTCTCTCTCCAGTTCTCAACCTCTCAGTCACATGGTCCCCTGGCCTTTGCCTCCCTGGGCCAGGAAGCCAAGCCACCTGTCCCTTGTTCCAAGTTCTGAAGCTTCAGGCCAGATGAGGAGGGAGAGACCCCCATAGGCTCATGCTGCTCCTCTGAGTCTCCGCGCCAGTGTCTGGTGCATCGAGTCTCAGCAGCCTCCCTCCCCCACTTTAGACAGACACTGTGAATCTGCTCGTCCACGGTCCGAGGGGTTTCTCTCTCCTGCCACTGCTTCGAAGATGGCTCCTTATATCTTACAGCCACACAGTGGTCATGAAAACTGACCAAGCCCCTCGGTGAGTGAGAGACATACCCTCTTGGAACAGCACCACCCAATCCGTTGGTAGAAGTACAGAGATTGGGGTAGAAGAGCCATATGAAGATATTTCACTCCACCACAGTCAGGATCCTGCAGCCTTACCTGCTGGTCCTCGAATTCATTCATCTCTGTACCCAGAAGCCTGCCATCTGACATGTTGATCTTTGGGTTTATCGGCTCTTCCAGCTATATGAGTCAGGAGAAGCCTCCAGCCTAATATCTGATTCAAGACTTGAAACTTGCTTTCCTCTCCAACTGTGTGAGCTGTCAACTTCTCTCCATAGACACCTCTGCAGTTGGAACCCACCATGGCTCTCAGAAAGACGAGTTTTCTGCTCCAGTACAGATGGACGTTCTCAGAAACCCACAGGGCAGCAATACCTTGTCCTGTGAGTTGAAATTGGCTTCAATGGCAATGAGTTTGCTGGTTTGTTTAAATATATACATCTACATATATATGCATATATACTTATGAAGATCCTAGTGGTATAGTGGTTATGCATTGGGCTGCAATCTTCGTGGTTGGTCGTTCAAAAGCACCAGCCGCTCTTTAACTGAAAGACTAGGTTTTCTATTCCAGTAAATAGTTAACAGTCTTGGAAAGTTATAGGGGGCTACAATGTGTCAACATTGACTCCATGGTGGTGAGATATGTACATATCTGTATGTATACACACATATATATCTATGCAATACACATGTGCGTGCGCACACACAAACTTCACTGTTTTTGCGTTTCTACAACACCCAGATTCAGACACTCAGATCATGTCATTACTTTGCTCAATTTTTTTGCTCAAACTTATTTTATTGAGAGTGGAAACCAAGTTCTTACAACGCCCTGCAAGGCCCTATAGGATCAGATCCCCCTTTGAGCTCATCTCCTAACAATCAAGCCGGGGTTTACGCCCACCTAATCTTACATTCTGAGAACTCTCCAGGCATGCTCCTGCTTCAGGATGATTGAACCAGCCTTCCTCTTTGTCTACAGCCTTGTTTCCCCAAGGAAACTTTAGTCTTTGTTTTAACGTCACAATGATGCTTACTTTGATCTCTTATGTAAGATGGCAAGCCTGCATTGGCACTCCAACCCCCACAAAATTCTCTCTTTCTCACTCAGAATTTTTAAAAAATTTTGTTGTTATAGGTAAGCTTGTGGTGCCAACATGGCCAAAGACGATAGGTAGATCTGTTGTGGTGACATGGCCAGTGAACACACGCGATCAATTGAAGGGCAGAGATAGAAAAGGCTTGACAAGCTCCGACCTTGCTCTCTTGCTTTCAGATCTTCGGACCAGACAGCTGCCTTGTCCGTCCTGTGCCTCGACCTCCAAGCAACACGGTCCGTGGGACACCTGATCGTGGACTGTGGAGCTGTGTGCTGAGGTTCCTTCAAGCCCTGCTTTGCCACGCTCCTGGGATATCCATCTCTTGAGCTGGGGACTGGTGGACTCTGTCATCTGGGTGACTGTCGGCGACCTGCTCTGCTGTTTGCTGCCTGTGACCAGATAACCTGAATTGCTCTACAGAGGACTACTCAGCAGCCCTCAAGACTGGAAGGACTGTCAGTCTTCTAGTTGTCTCACGCAAGTGAATTGCACCAAGCAATTTGTACTGCTTTATAGCTAGTTAACTGTTTCTTTCTTATCTTATATACCCTTCTCTATATATAAATATATAAAGAGAAGTACCAATGTCCTAGTTTTATTTCTCTAAGAGAACCCTGCCTGACACATTTGTGATCATTGAAAATTCACACACGGGCCGGGCTGAGCCCTGGTGGCGTAGTGGTTGTGCGTGGGACTGCGGCCCACTGGGACAGAGGTTCAATTCCAGCAGCGGGGCTGGACCTCCTACTCCCACCACCGGAGAGCAGTGATGCCCCCCCCCCAAAAAAAATTCACACATGGTTACAAGACTTGTTTCCCCAAAAACCATTTTATTGGGAGTTAATACAGATATAATATCATTCCGTAGTTCAATGACACCAAGCGGTATTGTACAATTGCTACCACAATCAGCTTCAAAGCATTCATTTCCTCCCTGCACTCCTTGCCATCAGCTCCCTTCGACAGCCTCTCCCCGCCTTGTGGCTCTAACAGTTAAACGAGGGGCCTTCTCTATCCTTAGCCAGTGTTCCTGATGGTGACATCTTGCTAACTTACAATACAATGTTGACATTGATACAATCAAAATTCAGAACAATAAACAGAATCATCCCTACCCATAACTTTTTTTGACTACCTCTGTGTGATTCTCTGGTACCTGCCTGTTATTCCATCTACCACTAGTTCCTTTTTCTGCATTTGTGTGTTTATTCCACGAGGGGTGAACCAGTTTCTTAACCATTTACCTTCAAGGACATCTGGGTTTCTTCCAGCTTGAGGCTACTCAGAATAAAGATGCGCTGAGCATTTATGTGCAAGCTGGTATGAACGTAGCCTTCATCTCTTTGACATAAGTGACCAAGAGTGCAATGGTTCAGGATGGCGAGAGTTCATCGCTTGCATTCTGGACATGCTCTCAGGAGAAACCAGTCCCTGGAGAAGGGCATCACGCTTGGTAAAGTAGAGGGGCAGCGACAGAGAGGAAGGCCCTTGATCAGAGGGATTGAGGGGGCAGCAGTGGCTGCAAGGCTGCGCTCGAGCCCAGGACAGCGCTAAGGATAGCCCGGCAGCCCCAGCAGAAGTCACCAAACTGCTGTTGAGTGTGGCTGTGCCATTTGCATTCTCACCAGCATGAAGGAGCCAAGCTTTCATCTGTTTCATAAGATTAAAAAATCATTTATTTTAGAGGGCTGAGCCCTGGTGGTGGAAGTGGTGGAGTGCGGGACTGTGGCCCACGGGCTTGGCGGTTCAAATCCAGCGGCGGCTCTCAGGAGCAGCGCTGGGTAGCTCCCACGACCACCAGAGGGCAGTGATGCCCCCCCAAATAATTTATTTCTATAAATCAACGTATCTCTATACACATCTGTGTATAAGTATAGATATGTACTTTTTTGTTACTTTGCGGTGTATAGTGCTCATACTATGTTCTTTAAAACAAAGACAGCTTCATTGATATAATTGCTATCCAGTGAGTTTTGTATATACAGCTTATACAGTGTTATAAGCTGTGTCAGTTGACAAGCAAGGGTGCTACTTTGAGAACTGAGGTGCACCTGATCAAAGGCCGTGGTGTTTTAAAATAAATTTTTTGCCGTGGTATTTTCAATGGCCTCCGATGCACGTGAAAGTTTCACATTGATTAAGGAAGACACATACTTGTAGGAGGGCACAATTAGTTGGTCCTGGCCAGCAAGTTTCATCACTGAAAGTCAACTTTTGAACTAGAATTTAATATTGCTATCAGCGCACAAGCAAAATACATAAAGAATACTTATAAGGGCAAAAACAAAACAAAAACCCTACATTGGGCAATATATATATATATATATATATATATATATATTTATTTATTTAAGCATCACTGTCCTCAGGTGGTGGGAGTAGGAGGCCCAGCCTTTGCTCCTGGAAGCCGAAATTGAACCTCCATCCCAGTGGGCCGCAGTCCCGCGCACAACCACTACGCCACCGGGGCTCAGCGGGCAATATATATGTAAAGTATATAATCTGCTAAAGTTTGAGCTGTTTTTATAACTGCGAAGCCTCAGCATAATCAAAATAATGAGCCTGTCCTTCTGAAACCAGTCTCTCCCGACTGCACCCCTCCCATCAGACCAAGCCCTGTGTTTTGCCTCTAGGGGCTGGTTTGCATGTTGGCGAGTACTACGTAAGTGGAATCATCTAGTACAGACCCCTTTTCTGGTCTGGCTCCCATCGCTGAGCATGATTATCTGCGGTTCACCCAGGGGGTCGTGTGTAAAATAGTTCACGGCATCTTATGTGGAACAGAGCATTCTTCCAGCCACCTGTCGATGGGTAGTGTTCGGGTTGTGGCCAGAAAGCGCCTGTCAACACTGTCTTTGTCTTGGGCGGACATAGGCTTCTGGTTTTCTTGGGTAAATACCTGAGAGTGGGATGAGTAGTTCACGTGTTAGGTGAATGCTTCACTGTTTAAGAAACTGCCGAACTCCTTCCCGGTGTCATGGACCCATCTACAATTCTACAACCCTCCTTTCCCCAAACTCCCCACCCACCCACCTTTCCCCCCAGTGCACTGCAGCACATGCCCAACCAAAGAAGGTATACAACTCACTGCCATCAAGTCAGGTTGATTCTGACTCAACATGACTCCGTGGGACAGAGTCGAAGGGCCGCTGTGGGCGTCAGAGACTACACTTCTTTATGGGAGGGGAAAGCCTCGTCGTTCTCCAATGAGGCGGCTGGATGTTTCCAACTACTGACCTTTCAGGCTGACATTTCAACAACAACCACTCTACCACCATGGCTCCTCAAGATGGTGTACAGATGTCAATAACTATCATTAGTCTTTAAGAGCAAAATAAAACAAAACCCATGCAGGGCAGTCGACACTGTCGAACTGGCTCATCAGGCTGTGAGTCTTTTTGAGATCAGACAGCCCCTTCTTCTCCTTCCAATGAGCCCACGGAAAGAGAACTGTCTTGTTTTCATCCTGTCTCTGTACAGGCTGTGCCAGCCAGTGCTGCTCCCCTTTCCCCTGTAACCTTAGCCCCCTGCTCAGTGGGTGAAATAAATGGATTTTTAGGCCATAAAAATGGGATGTGTATGAGAGTCGAGGAAGGTTTAAAGTGCTTTGGAGACGGGGCTGAGCCCCGGTGGCCTAAGTGGTTGAGGGTGAGACTGTGGCCCGCGGGCTCTCAGGAGCAGCGCTGGGTAGCTCCCACGACCACCAGAGGGCAGTGATGCCCCCCCAAAACAAACAAACAAACAAAAAATAAAGTGCTTTGGAGACATCTAACGTGGCTGCCATGGGGGTGTTGGGTAAGACTTTCAGAAATAGTGTCTGAGCTGGGCTTGGGACAGGAAGCTTATTCAGAGCAGAGGCTGCGGGTCAGCCCTGCCAAGGCCCTCCGTCAGGCACCTGCAGCAGCACTGTGGAGTGGGTGTGGGGGGTGGGGAGCAGGCAGGCAGAGGCGGTGTCAGAACTTCCTCTCTGGGGAACACTTCAGAGTGCATGAATGCATCCTAAATTAGCCAACACCCTCCCTGCCCTTAGGACCTGGTTTGAATTCTCCCAGTAGCCGCCAAAGGACTCCCACACGGCAGGCCCAGGAACTTCTGTCCTGGTTGCAACAGCAGGGGCTGACAGCTGTTGGGGAGGAACAGATCGCATGTTTGGTCAGGGCTTGCTGATAAGAAGAACCAACCCACAAACCGCAGCCCATGCACAACCACAGACACCGCCCTGGCATTTTCCTTTGGCCCGGGGACCACACCCAAGGACGCTGTGCCCAAGGAGGGAGGACTTGAAACCTGGCCAGTCCTGCAGGAGGGAGCAGCCAGCAGGGCCCTAACTCCCAGCCCTGCCCATTTGGGGGAAGGGCAGGTCGGCATCTCAACAACTTTACTTTCTGCCAATGTTCTTGCAGAAAAAACAGTATTTGGATAAATACTCATGCAGGACCATTAGAGTTTTAAATCTCCATCAGATGGATTTACCTGACCTAGAGGACTGATCCTAAGAAAAATTGTCTTGAACACAGATAGTTCTCTCTTTTTTTAATTAATCACTTTATTGGGGAACTCTTACAAATCTTCTAACAGTCCATCATTCAATTGTATTAAGCACACTTGTACATATGTTGCCATCAAAGTTTCCCAAACATTTTCTTTCTACTTGGTATGAGTTCCTCTTCCCCCCACCTCCACTCCCTCCACTGCCCGACCCTCGTGAATCCTGGCTCAATTATGTATTATTGTTGTTATTTCATGTCTCACACTGTCGATTGTCTCCCCTCACCCACATTTCTGTTCTTGATGTGGAGTGTCTAAGTCACAATGAACCACAGTAAAAATCATGAATATTTTGTTTTGGCATTTTCTTGTTAGTTCACTATGAGCAAGAAAAGGGGCTCCCATTAGCTCATGGGAAATGAAATTACGAAGAGATGATGGAACTGTGTCGCAAATGTGTGAAGCCCTCCCCGGGTGTCCACCGCTTACCTGAAAGACCTCCTGCTGTCGAACTGGTTCCACTCAGAGCAACTTGTGGACCTTCTGGCTTCTGGGACTGCAACTTTAAAAAAAAAATACTTTGATTGTGGGCACTTACATCTCTTATCACAATCCATATATCCATCCAGTGTGTCAAGCACATTTGCACATATACTGCCTTTATCATTTTCAAAGCATTCTCTTCCCACTTGAGCCTCTGATATCGGCTCCCCATTTCTTCCCTCTCCCTTCCCCGCCTGCTTTCATAGACCCTTGATAAGCTATAGGTTATTCTTTTCAAATTTACATCATCCTCTGTCGCCCCCCCCTCCCACTTTTCCATTATTTGTCCTCCCTGGGAGGGGGCAAATAGGTAGATCCTTGTGATGAATTTCTCTTTTCTTACCCAATCCTCCCTTGATCCTCCTGGTATCTCCATTCTCATTGTTGGCCCTGAGCGGTTTATCTGTCCTGGATCTCCTAGGGGGGGGGGGTTCTTATCTGCAGCATGTGCATGTTCTGGTCTCATCTGATCTGTAAGGTAGAATTGAGGTCATGGGAGTGGGGAGAAGGAAGCACTGAAGAGCTAGAGAGTTGTGTGCTTCATCAGTGCTACACTGCATCCTGACTGGCTCATCTCTTCCTGGTGACCCTGCTGGGAGGGGATGTTCAATTGTCTACAGTTGGGCATTGGGTCTCCACTCCATGCTCCCTTCCCCCTCCACCTTGGATATGATTTTGTTCTGCGTCTTAGATACCTGGCACCTGATCCCATCGACAGCTCATGATCACACAGGCTGGTGTGCTTCTTCCATGTGGACATTATTGCTTCTTACCTAGATGGCCGCTTGTTTATGTTCAAGTCTTTATTTTGTTTTTAACTTTGTTTGTTTGTTTGTTTTTTGGGCATCACTGTTCTCTGGTGGTGGGAGTAGGAGGCCCAGCCCTACTGCTGGAATTGAACCTCCGTCCCAGTGGGCCGCAGTCCTGCGCACAACCACTATGCCACCGGGGCTCAGCCCTGTTCAAGTCTTTATATCTCCAGATGCTATATATATATCTTTTGATAACTAGGCACCATTAGCTTTCTTCACCATTTGCTTACCCATTTTGTCTTCAGTGATGGTGTCAGGGAAGGTGAGCATCACAGAATGCTGGATTGTTTGGATAACATGTTCTTGTGTTGAGGGAGTCAAAGCCCAATGTCCATCTGCAACCTTCTTCTTTTCTTTCTTTTTTCTTTTTGCTGTAAAAGGAAGCTTTACTGTTTCCATTTGGTCCCCGGCTTGGGGGAGGGGCTCCAGGGCAGTGACACTGCAGCTGGCGGGGCAGATTCGGACAGAGGGGCTAAGGCTGGCGGGGGGAAGTGGGGGCCCCTCGCAAGTGGCTGGGCGCAGCCTCCTAGTCGTGTTTGAGAGTGAGTCTCTCAAAGAAGATCCTCGCCTCGCCAGCCTGGGGGTTGGCGACCCTGCCAAGGTTGGTTAGGTGGTTGCCCATCTTCTTGAAGGGTTTCACCTCCTCATCCTGGAAGTGGTTCTCCAGGAAGTCACAGAGATGGAGTCTGTGTGAGCGGAGCCCACAGCATGCAGGTCCAGAAGAGCCTGGTGTAATCTTAATTCTTAACATAGGGATATGAGTACAGAGTTCTGTTCCCCTCTGATTGTATATATATTTACATATATACGTGCCTGTACTTAGACCTCTATACATGAGACTGTAACTTTGTGTGTGTGTGTGTGTGTGTGTGTGTGTGTGTGGCATCACTGCCCTGGTGGGAGTAGGAAGCCCAGCCTTGCTCCTGGAGAGCTGCAGCTGGATTTGAACCGTCAACCCTGTGGGCTGCAGTCCCACACACAACCACTGTGCCACCAGGGCTCAGCCAAGAGACTATAACTTTTTTTTTGGGGGGGGGGAGGAGCATCACTGCACTCAGGTGGTGGGAGTAGGAGGCCCAGCCTTTGCTCCTGTGAGCTGGAATTGAACCTCCATCCCAGTGGTCCGCAGTCCCGCGCACAACCACTACGCCACCGGGGTTCAGCCGAGAGACTGTAACTTTTTGTGGAAGTAGGAAGCCTCATCTTTCTCCAGAGGAGTGGCTGATGGTTTGCAACCCCATATGTAATGTATTCCACCACCCACTTGCTACCAGGCCTCTGGCACTACTTATAACGTTGCTTAATTTGCTGATGACATCTGTCAAAAAATGAGCGCTGGTGGCTTAGCGCTGATTCATTGGGGTGATAGCCACCAGTAGCTCCATGGGAGAAAGATGGAGCTTTCTACTCCATAACGAGCGATAGTCTCAGAAGCGCACGGGGGCAGTCCGACCCTGCTGTACAGGGTGGCATCAACCGATGCAAGTGAGTGAGGGAGCTCATTCTTAAATAGTGACACCGTGGCATTGTGGGTCACAGACTGGGCTGCTAACTCCAAGGTCAGTCGTTCAAACCCACTGGCCACTCTGTGGGAAAAAGAGAAGACTTTCAGTTCCTTTAAACACTGCACTGGTGCAGCCACCTCCACATCATTAAAATGTATTTAACTGTTACATGCACTACGTATCTCATCATAGCTCTGAAATAGACCTTTAAGAAAACTGCACAATTGTGCACACATTTGCTTTTATGTTTCTTTTGGCATTTGATAGTGTTACTAAATGAGATGGGAAAAAAAACAACGAAATGAGATGGATCAGTGGGTGTTTAAAAAAAAAAGTTATTTTCCCAGAAATGCACATAGGGCAGTTCTGCTCTGCGCTAATCAACTTTTATGACAGCGAATTTGGTGTTTTGAGACCACTGCCACCACCAACGATGTGAATACAGGATTGATAATAATAATAATAATGATGGAGGTGGGGGAGGTATTTGACTTAACCTTAGAATCAACTATCAACAGAGAGAGAAAACCCCACTGTAAATTGGGGGCCACCTGTGATGGCATGTCCCAGGCCCAGTCACTCCCAGTGTGGGGCGTGCTAGTTAACAGGAGCAGTGCAGGAGGACTGGGTCTCGCATTCTCCTTAAAACCTGTCAGCACCTCCCTGGGTGGTTTGGGGGTTTCTTTGCTTCTCCCCCTCAACTTCCACATCTCTAACCCCAGCTGGCTGAGATGCACTGGCCTCACGAGGCCCAGCATGAGGAGTGAGCCATGGAAATGACAGGTGTCAAGAAACTCTGCACTTAGAAATGCTGCTGTGGGTGGGACATGTGGGCGTTTCAAGTGGCAGTCACCCCATGGGACAGAACGAACTGGCCCCTGGAGGCGCTCATCTTTGGGGCAGCAGATCACCATGTCTTTTTACCTTTGTGTCATCAGTGGGTTTGAACTTCTGACCTTTCTGACCTTTCAGCTGGGCCATCAACCATTGTGCCACCGACATCCTTCCATTTAAAAATAGGTAAATATTAATAAATGCTGATAGCTAAATGGGAAGTAATTTGGTACTAGAATATATGTATTGAAATGATTACTTTTTTTTTTGAAAATGTAAGTTTCTATTGTTTAGAATTTGGAAAAAAACTGGCATCCTGCCAAGTTTAGATGTGCCAGTTGGAGCTGGAGGAGTTGAGTGAAAGCCAGGACTGGTAGAGGGCAGAGACGGGCCCAGGAATCTGCAGTTCAGGATGACCAGCTGAGTCCAGGGGTTCCTGGCAGGCTCTTACTCTCAACGGCTCCTGAGCCCTCACTGGCTTGTGCCACTGATGGCAACCTGCAGGGTGGGAAGGGCCCCGAGTTGCTGAGAAGGTAAGTGTTTACAGGAACAGAAAGTCCAGTCTTCTGCTTGTGGAGAAGGTGGTGGCTTCCGACTACTGAGCTTTCCGATGGCAGCCCGACTTAGCCCAGTTTTATATTGTCCTCCCGATTTTCTCTTTTGAAAACATTTCAAAACTGCAGGAAAGATGGCGGATTAATTTTTGTAACAATTTGACACATTTGCTTTCTTTCTCTCAGGACCATTTGAAAGTAAAGGGCAGATATAATGACCCATTGAAATGGTACCAGAATGTGTCTCCAAGGATGTTTGCCTATAGAATCATATTCTTTTAAAAATCATTTTATTAGGGCTGAGCCCCGGTGGCGTAAGTGGTTGAGTGCGGGACTGCAGCCCATGGGCTTGGCGGTTCAAATCCAGCAGTGCCTCTCAGGAGCAGCACTGGGTAGCGCCCACGACCACCAGAGGCAGTGATGCCCAAAGAAGCAAAAATGAAAAAAAAATCATTTTATTAGGGGCTCATACAACTCTATTACAATTCACATATACATCCATTGTGCCAAGCACTTTTTTTTGCCAAGCATTTTTGTACATCTGTTGCCCTCATCATTCTCAAAACACTTGCTTTCCACTTGAGCCTCTGGTATCAGCTCCTCATTTTTACCCCTTCCTCCTTGCTTCCCCGACCCCCATGAATCCTTGATAATTTAGAAATCATTATTTTGTTAGATCCATACTCTTAGGACCTCGATACAGTAATAGTAAAAGGTAGCAAGATTAGAGATAAGAGGGGGCTCTCTCCACCGAATGCCCACGCTAAACAAAAATTAGCAGGCCACGATACAACAAAAGGGTTTGGGCAGAAATCAGGCACACATTAGACACATATGGGGATGACCCCAAGCTGAGGGTGCTCAGACCAAGGTCACCTAGACCCAGATGAA
>PVJH01025717.1:0-31081 GCA_004026705.1 Nesogale talazaci | reverse complement strand
CCTGGCGGGGCCAGAGGTCTGAGCCGAGCGATAAGGTCCCATAGGCGGGGCGGGGCGGGGCGCAATTGCCGAGGCGCTTGAATTCCAGCCTTGGCTTTTGGACTTTACCCCGCAGACAATGGGGAGCCACTCGGCGTTGCTGAGCAGGGCAGGGCCACCCCAGCTGTCGCCCCATTGTTTTTCCAGTGGGGCCGAACCCCGCCGTTTTCAGCGCGTCCACTAGATGGTGATGTTTCAGCAGATTTGAGCCACCCAGACAGTCGGGGTAGGGTGGCAGAAGGAAGCGCGTGGGCCCCCACGGAGCCTCCTCCGCTTGTTTGTCCGCCAGCATTCTCAGCATAAAAGGCAGGGGCTGCGAAGTCACATCGGGGATGTAGGACGGCCTCATTAAGAGGACACCTTGGACAAGAGGAGCCCCCCCTCTCCACCCCCCACTCCCGTTGGCATACTAGGTGACTCGCTGGGCTGCTAACCGCTGGGTCAGCAGTTTGAATCCGCCAGCTGCTCCGTGGGAGAAAGACGAGGCTCTTCTCCTTGTGTCCGTGGAGTTTAGTCTCCAACACACAGAGGGCACTTCTACCATGTCCTGTCGTCGGAACCGACTCGATGACTGTTCAAAAGAGCAAGGTTCCTGCAGGGGCCCAGGCTGTGAGCTTGGCCGGACTCTTAGCCGGACTCTGCCATTAGCTGCCGAGAACCTCGGAAGGGCTTCCTGCCCAGTGACCCTCTACCGGCGTACCAAGTGTAGTTTCTGGCATAGTAGCCATCTTTGGGAGCAAAAATAACGAGAGCTGTATGTATGCAGTCCTTTCCAGAACAACACTGGAGGTAAATGTTGGGGTACAGACTGTGGCCTCTGGTAGACCGTTCCGTCTCTCTGATCCCCACCAAAGAGGCTGACCTACAGGCCTCTCTGAATGCGATTCCTGATTTGGTGTGGGTACTGGCTGAAGGTCCTCAGTCCACCTGGCCCCATTTAATGGTCCAGAGCCTTTTGTGTGGAGTCTTTCGCTTTTTGGTTGCCCAAACATCAATGGTTAGCATCAAGGATAAGAGCTCTTTCAAGCACCTACTGTTTTCACCAGCCAAGCGCTTTCTCATAGGTCTAAACCCGTGGGCATGGAGTTACCTTCCACTCTTGGTGGCTGTAAGGGTTGCTAAGACAACTGCCCTCCCACAGGGTTGATTTTTTTGTTGTTTGTTTTTTACATTAAAGAGTTCGGTGGCTATTGTTTCCTTAAAAAAAGAGAGTGAGGGAAAAAAAGAGGGAGTGAGGGACAGTTTAAATGCCCATCCCTCAAGGACTGTATACATTAAAATGTGGTATGATATCTTACATATAGTAGAACATTGTGCCTCAGTTAAAAAGTGTACATTAATTTTTTGGGGGGTGGGGGGGTCATCACTGCTCTACGGCGGTGAGAGTAGGAGGCCCAGCCCCACTGCTGGAATTGAACCTCCGTCCCAGTGGGCCGCAGTCCCGTGCACAACCACTACACCACTGGGGCTCAGCCCTGTACATTAATTTATACACTTTTCAACATTTATAGGCTTCGTATGCTTTGCAAAAAAGGGTAAGATGCAAAACAACCGGAATTGTATATAACCTGTCTATATTAAAACACGCAAAATAGGCTGAGCTCCGGTGGCGTAAGTGGTTGAGTGTGTGACTGCAGCCCGTGAGCTTGGCGGCTCAAATCCAGCGGCGGCTTTCAGGAGCAGCACTGGGTAGCGCCCACGACCACCAGACGCAGTGATGCGCCCATGACCACCAGACTCAGTGATGCCCCCAAACAAACAAACAAACAAAGAAAAAAGAAAAGAAAACACGCAAAATAATGAGTGCTAAATGTGCGTTCAAACCCCAGCCCAAACCATTTCTCTCAAATCGATTTGCATTCCTAGCTCTCATGTAAGACAAAAGGCTTCTCTAGCGTGGGTCTCTACGGAAGCTCCCAGATGGGTTTGAATGCTGAGCACTTAACCACTGTGCCACCAGGGCGCTTTGAATGCATGTACAGGCCTGTGTAACTATTTCAAAATTATAGGATATGCAGCAAATTTGGTATAGTCCTTATTGCTGGGATTTGTAAGTTAGAGTACATTAGGAGTGACTCATTGGGCTGCTAACCGAGAGGTCAGCAGTTCAAAACCACAGACTGCTTTGAGGGAGAAAGAAGAAGCTTTCTACTCCCATCAAGAGTTAGAGTTTCGGGGCTGAGCCCTGGTGGCCTAGTGGTTGTGTGTGAGACTACGGTTCACAGGGCTGACGGTTCAAATCCAGCAGCAGCTCTCCAGGAGCAAGGCTGAGCTTCCTACTCCCACCAGGGCAGTGATGCAACAACAACAACGACGACGAGAGTTTTGGATATGCTCAGGGCAGTTCCACCCTGTCGAATCGGCAGGTTGACCATGACTTGGCATCAACTTAGTGACAAGGCGTGAGTGAGCTGGCTTTATTTCTGACGTTACATGTGTACTTATCTTCTTTCCTTTTGCCCATTCCACTTTTTACAGGTGTACACCTATTGATATCAATCAGAGTTATCGGCTACGCAGCTCTGTCCTCAATGCGATCTTTTCCTCCACAAACCCTCTTCTCCCCGTCCCTCCTAGCCCTCACTGCCAGCCAGTTCTTGTTGACTCGCGTGACCCTACAGGACAGGGCAGAACGGCTCTCATGAATTTCCAAGGCTGCAACTCTCTTGATGGGGAGTAGAAAGCCTCATCTTTCTCTCCTTCCATCTTAGTAACCACCAATAAACTTTGTTTTCATACCTTTGTCTCCTCTTGTCATTTTCTGTGTCCTTTTATAATTGGCTGTTTCCATCTTCCCCCCCCCCTTTTTTTTTTGGCATCACTGCCCTCAGGTAGTGGGAGTAGGAGGCCCAGCCTTTGCTCCGTGGAGCTGGAATCGAACCTCCATCCCAGTGGGCCGCAGTCCCGCGCACAACCACTATGCCACCGGGGCTCAGCCCTGTTTCCATCTTCCTAATGCCTTCAGTTCCATCCATACTGTAGGGTGTATTAAGACTTCATTTCTCCTGTAGATGGAATAGCATTCACCATTGTATATGTATATGTACAAATCACATTTTGTTTCTCCATTCATTTGTTGATGGCTTTTAACCACCTTTTGGCTCTTGTGGACAGTGATGCAACGAACATTGGTGTTCAAGTCTGTTTGGATTTCTACATTCTAGTCTTTGCAGTAGCTGTGGAATTTCTGGGTAATGGACCAGTTCTGGGTTTAGTTTTTGGAGTAACTATCACTGTTGTCCACAATGGCTGCATACCATTTTTGTTTCCCATCAGCAATGGATAAGGGGTCCGATTTTCTCATTATGCATTAGAACATTAAAAAAAAATTTCAGCCATCCTAATGAGATTGACATGCTATTTTTTGTGGTTGTGATTTGCATCTCTGATGCAAATTTCACTGAATTTTTTTATGTGTCTGGTGGCCATTTGAATGTCCTCTTTGATGAAAGGTCTACTCAAGTCCTTAACCGACTTCATGATTGAGTTTTTTAGTTGTTGAAATTTTATATCTCTTTTGGTTATTTAATTCCTCTCTGATAGGTGGTTTCTGAAGATCTCTGAGTTGCTAATTTTCACTGTGTAGGGGAAAGTCTTGAGGAACAGACATTTTTCATGTTTCTGAGGTATCATTTATTCTATCTCTTGTGGTTTTGCTTTTGTTTCTCTTGTGGAGCACCTGGGGATTTCAGAATGTTGACCTTTGGGTTAGCAGCTCAAAGCTTAACCATGACACTACCAGGGCTCTTCCGTCGCTGTGGAGTATGTTTAAAAATGAGGAAGTGTGCATCCTTCTACTTTATTTTCCTCTTTCAACATTGCAGTCGTTATTTATAGCTCTTTGAGGTCTTTTTGCCATTCCCTACATGGAGACCTGGTGGCGTAAGAGGCTAGTGTGAGGCTGCTAACCGAGGAAGAAAGAGGACGTTTTCTTCTCATAAAGATTCATCATCCCCGAAACTCTCGGGGCAGTTCTACCCAGTCATTCACAATGAGTCAAAATGGACCGAATGACAGTGCACTTGGTTAGTGAGTCTTTTCATGTCAAATTGAGGACTGCTTTGCCTATTTCTGTAAAGAAGGGAGTTGGAATTTTGATAGCGATTACCCTGAATCTAGAGGTCCTTCTGGGAGTATGGACAGCTTAACAATATTGCCTTCTAATCCATGAGCATGGGACATCTTTCCATGTATTCATCTATTTTGATCTCTGTAGCAATGGCTTATAGTTTTCACTGTATAAAGCAGTGGTTCTCAATTTTCCTCAAGCCATGACCCTTTGATGCATATAGTTAGTTCCTCATGTGTGGTGACCTCCCCAACCATAACATTATTTTCGTTGTTACTTCGTAACTATACTTTTGCTACTGTTATGAATCAGGTGACTCCTCTGAAAGGCTCGTTTGATCCCCGAACAGGTTGAGACTCACAGGTTGAGAACCTCTGGTATAAGTCCTTACTGCCCCTGGTTAGATTTCTTCCTACATGTTGTATTCTCTTAGATATGACTGCAAATAGCATCGTTTCCCAAATTTCGCTTTTAGATTTCTTATTGCTGGTCTATTGAAACCCAGAAGATTTCCCTTTGTAAACTGTGTACCTTGAAACTTTCCTGAACTCTTCGATTAGTTAGAGGAGTTTTCCTATTGACACTTTGAAAAATTTAAAGTATAGGACCCCATCATCCATGGATAAAGGTAATTTACTTCTTCTTTTCCAATCTGGGTACCATTCTTTTCTTTTTTTTTTTTTTTTTGACTTATTGGTCTGACTGGGACTTCTAATACACCATCAAATCTAAAATGCGTCCAATTTCAAGGGAGACGCTCTCAGTCTTTCTCCATTAAATAGCATGTTGAGTTTTCATATGTACCTGGTATTATCTGGAGAAATTCCCCTTCTTTTACAATACTCTTTAGGGTTTTCATCAAGAAAAGGTCTAATGTTATGTTTCTTAATGGAAAACAAACAAACCGAAGACAAAACACTAGAAGCAAATATAATGGTAGGAACCATTTCTGTTGCATTTCTTTGTATATCTTAACTCTTTGTGAGAAACAAACAAACCTAGAAAGCCTACATAATTTTTCTATTTATGAGAAGCAGTCTGAAAGTGGAGCCTGGCGGTGCCCGGGGATTGTAGGAGAGGAACTTGGGATAAGGAGATGAGATGAGGCGGCTGGTGCTGGCCCTGCACAGTTCAGGCCTGAGGCCGTCTGCTCTGCCAATGTGGCATAGTAGGAAAGTGACATGGAAAGTGCTCATTTAAGAGCACGTTCTGGGTAAGAGCTACCCCTGGCATCCCACAAGGGGCTCATCACCAGGTGGCAACCCTGTCTTCCAGGGAGCAGTGAGGTCTTGGGAATCCCTTAGAGGAGGTAAGAGAGGGTGGGGATGGGGGGCTGGCTGTGGGATGCACCAGCATGGGGTGGTGGTGGTGTGGTTCCACTGTGGGAGGACAGTTGCCGCAAGGAACCACATTGGTTGGCTTCCTTCTCCACCTCCCTCGCCCGTGGTTACTTCCTCTGAATTTGCGACTAGGTAGATTGCCTGCCTTGTCCTGTGTTTCTTAGCATGGGCCATGGCCACTCTTGACTGCTAGATGCTTCGAGTGGAAAATAGACTCAATTCTTACTTTTCCCATCTCCCAGGGCTTGGGAAATCATGAATAAAGCTTTGTAAACTATGAAGCACCACAAAGGAAACTATTTTCTCCTTTTTTCATCCCCCCACCCCTGCCTTTTCTTTCTATGTTATTCTATGCCACATACGATCTGATTTATTTTTTTATTTTTATTTTTATTTTTTTTAGGCATCGCTGCCCTCAGGTGGTGGGAGTAGGAGGCCCAGCCTTTGCTTCTGGGAGCTGGAACCCAGTGGGCCGCAGCTGCAGTCCCGAGCACAACCACTACGCCACCGGGGCTCAGCCCTACGATCTGATTTTTTTTTTTTTTTTTTTTGGTTTTTGGGGCATCACTGCTCTCCGGTGGTGGGAGTAGGAGAACCAGCCCCACTGCTGGAATTGAACCTTCGTCCCAGTGGGCCGCAGTCCTGCGCACAACCACTACGCCACCGGGGCTCAGCCCGATCTGATTTATTTTTACGGCTTCTAAATGCCACGTCGACGTGGGAAGACTTTCAAACCTTCAAACCAGAAGCTGATGCCTTTGGACCTGCTCTCGGGAGGACTTCATGCTTGAGAGAGGATCAGCGAAAGTGTTTCCACCAGCTGACCTGATACGGCGGCTGCAGGCATGGGCACCGACCCAGGGAAGATTCTGAGGATGGTGTGGGACCAGGTGGTGGTTTCTTCTGGCCTTCCTCTGTGTGACCGCTCCTGCCATCAGCACCTTTGAGCTTCACCAGCATCTTTGCTCCCAGACTCCTAGCAACGGATCCAGGATGCTGTAAGGACTCCTGTCTTATCCAAAGAGGAGGTGCAGAGAATCTTTTGTGCTTTATTTAAAAACTCTTTCTCAATACAACATTAAAAAAAAGTCTTGGGGGCTGAGACCTGGTGGCATAGTGGTTGTGTGAGGGACTGTGGCCCACAGGGTTGGCAGTTCAAGTCCAGCAGCAGCTCTCTGAGAGCAAGGCTGGGCTTCCTACTCCCACCAGGGCAGTGATGCTCCCCCATCCCCAAATTCTTTGTTCCACATGGCTTTTTTTTAAAAATTTTTATTTTTTGTTCTACATGGCTTTTATCTTGTGTGTGACCCCATAGGTCTTCTTCACCTTTGGGCACAGTAGGGTAACTTCCTGGGGGACAGAAGAACCTCGGTTCCAGGAGAGCAGGCAGAGGGTGTTCAACAGGGCAAAAACCTGCTTGCTGGGGTCTGTCCACCTCTGATGGCACAAAGGGCCTGGATTCCAAGCACGCCGGAATATGCCCCTGTCATCAAATTTGAAACCAAAACTCAGCAAAGACATATGTCTGCTGCCAGAAACTAAAGGGCTTTTTCTTTTCTTTCTCATTTTCCCCCCTCACCCAAACAAAACATCCTCTTATGAAATATGTCCAATGTGCAATATTTACTTTCTTTATTTAATAACAGGAAAGGGTTTGCTGGACTTTTGTTGATTTTTGCATTTCTTATTAAAATTCTTAAGGGGGTTTTGTGGGAACTTAATCAGCAAAAAGGAGGAAGAAAAAAAAAATCTCAGCTGCATTCCACAAGTCTTATTAATGGAGGAAGCTTGCTGTTTGTTTAAGAGCATTTTCTGATGGGAGAAGACAAATCATCACGTGCCCTGAACCCTTCCTCTGCCTCTTTTTCTCCACTGTGTTCCCTTCTCGGTTGTTTGCAACTCTGCCCTGAACCCCTTGATCTAAGCTTTTTGCCCAAGAAAACGGAACTGCGTTTGTGCCCCCCTGCCAGCTGGGAGAGAAGCTAATATTCATTGACTGTCCTCCCGTGGTTCTCCATACCCATCATCTCAGGTACCCTCAAGACAGTTTACCAAATGGGTGCCGCTTAGTAACCCTACAGCAGTAAGAAACTCAAGGCTTAGAGGGATGAAGCGCTTTGTCCAAGCCCTCTTCCCTGATAGCTCGCATTCTTTGGGCGTAAAAAGAAAAGCTTCTTGGTATTCATGGAGTCCTGCCTCCAACGGAGTTTACGTTATCATCTCTCAGAGATGCTTAAGTGAGATCACCTCCAGTTTTCAAGGATCAGAGAGGTAAAATGACTCGCCAAAGATCACACAACTAGAGAATGGGGATCCGAGATCTGTTAGCATCTGTGGGACATCCACATTCAAGTGTATTTCATGTCACTGGCCTGAGAGTAGCATCATGTTATCCTGCAGTTAGATGATTCCCTCCAAGAGGCCTTGGAGGCCTCTTTGCTTCAAAGATTTTTGTTTCTATAGTCACAGCCTACCATGAATTTTTAAATACATTATATTTAGCATTATTATTATTATAAGTATGTTTATCGTAGTATAATGCCTTCTAAAAAAGAAATGCTTAATAATTAGATTGCAAAATAGTTGAGTCCCAAAGCTCCCCATTAATACATGATAAAATGGAGGTGTAGAGAGAATCAGGAAATGATCCAAGATCACAGGACTGCACTAGATTCTAGTCCTAAGTATCTCCACATGAGTCTTCCGCGTGAGTCTATAATGGCAGTATTTTTTTTTTCATTCAGCAACTATGATGTATTGGCAATAGGTTGGAGTTTGGAGACCCAAATCAACCCAACACATTTGAGGTCAAGATTCTCTGGTGAATGCACTGGGAAACTTAAACTGTCTAACAATGTGGCAATGCTACAAGAGAAAGCATGGGAGTGGCTCCAATGACCTTCACAGATTTGTGGACATTTGAGCTGGGTATTACCAAAAAAAAAAAAAAAAAGAAGAGGACTTGGCCAAGGTGAGAAGGGCATTCTGGGCAAAGGCCCAAAGGTGTGAAAATGCATGACATATTCAGTAATCAACCAGAAGTTTACTGGAGAAAAGATGTAATTCTGGGAAGGGGTGTTGGGTCCAGAGAGATACACCACGCAGGTATTTTGTTTTGTTTTTATCCCTACTCTGATCAGGTCACACGGAAGGGTTTAAGGAGGGGTGTGACCCAATCAGATTTTATCTAGGAAGGTCACTCTGGAGGCCTGAGGTAGAAGAGAATGAAGAGGGGCCGCAGGCTCTCCAGCGGGCAAGGCTGCTGCACACTTTAGGCAAAAGAGACCTAGACCTTGACCCAGTTAAAGTCCTCTTTGTTCTCTCCTCCTTTGAATGAAATCGTTCCTGACCTTAAAAGCTCTTCCTCTTCCCCAGGAACCACTCACTCACTTTGAGCCTGTCTTGTCTTTTTTCTTCCTGATATTTTATTTTTTGCAAGAGCACACACAGCCAAGTTCATCCCCATTTCACAGTTTCTCTGCATCATGATCAGGGGCATTGGTTCCATTCTTCACATTGTGTCAGCATTCTCATATTTCTGTTCTAGTTTCACTCTCATTAACTTGAATTCCCTGTCCTCTAACCTTCTCATGCTTTAAAATAGCACTCGTCGACTTGTTCTCAGATAGACAACTTATTTTTTCAATAAGACAACATACAGGGGTGATGATCTTTACTTTTTTGGGCTAGACTGTTATTTAACTGAAAGGTGATTTCAAGGGATAGTTCTGATTTGAAGTTTAAAGAGTAACATCGAGTAATAAGCTCAGGGTCTCCTTTGGTCTCAATAGATTCAATAAACTTGGATTTTTTTTTTTTAGAAAAGTAAGGTCTGTTCCACATTTTCCTCCCTTTGTGTCAGAATCCACTCACTGTGTCCCTGATCTGAATGTTCCACAGTGGTAGCTGGGCACCTGAACCCTTTTTTGTGATCCTTCTTCTTTGTGATGCTTAGCCTTACACCACCAGCATCCCCCTCCCACTTGTGCAGTTTTCTATAGCAACACATCTTGACCTTTCGGAGGACAAGATCACTATGCCATTCCCTGCCGTCGAGTTTAAGGACCTCTTACTCCAAAGGCCAAAGAATCTCAGATCAAGAGGGAGACTAGAGGTTAGTTCCTCGTGGACTGAGTTGTCAGTCTAAGGAAGCAACGGACTTAGGGATAAAGATTACACTCTCAGTATTTCAAACTAAACTCAAGATGTAATTCTGGGCCAGAGAGAGCCCAACATGAAAGTAGTAGACCTTCTAGAGAAAGCATGTGTTCCTTGGAAGAAGAGCAGCCAAGAAGCCAGAGAGAAGGCAAAGAGGCAGGGTGCCTGGGGCCAGCGTTCCCTGGATCCCAGCGGTAGGTCAATCTTGCTTGGTGCTTATGACACTGAAATCCCAGACCTTGCTTTTCTCACTCATTCTGTGCTCACCAAGTACCGTTCTGATTAGAGTTTGGCTTGCTGCAAACTGTGCCTACAGGGAGCTGATGTGTTGGCTGGAGGACACATGTATCCGGTCCCTTTGGCAGTTCTAGTTCTCATTGCAAATGAGCAAATTGGGAACAGACACTTGAGAGAAGAGGCAACACAAATGATGAATAAGCATCTGGGAAAAAAAATGTTGTCTCTTACCAGTATTCAAGGAAATGTAAATTCAAACCCAAACTGAAATTGTTTTCTACCTATTGGATGAGGTAAGATTCTGTTTTCAGCTAAGACACACTGCTGGCCAAGAGGGGATGGAAGGGACATGTTCATGAGCTGCTGATGGGTCTTGGTAGCGTGTTCAGGTGGCCAGCTCTCATTCTCTTTGTGCAGGTTCTTCAACAGAGGTTGCAATCACATACATGCCTCTAATGAATGGTTGGAGGAGTCTCTGCGTTACTTTGCTCAGCAAGTGCTTACTGGGCACCTAGCATGTGCCATTCTCTGTATAGCGCCATCTAGTTTAAGGGCCTCTTATTCCAAAGGCCAAAGAATCTCAGATCAAGAGGGAGACTAGAGGTTAGTTCCTGGTGGACTGAGAAAAAAAGAGAGGGAGAATGAGAACACATGAAAGAGAAGGTAAGACAGGGAATCATCAGGCAAAAGTTCTTCTCGTCCTTATTGTTCCCTGGGCTTCTAAGACTCTGTCAGCTTGGAGTTGTGTGCCCTTGAGGGAATATCATGAGGGGCCAAAGTCTTCAACCCGAGACTGCAGCAAGTCCTGGGTCCTCTGTGAGCCTGATTTCATTTGTCAGCCATCAGCCTATGCATAGATAGTTTTCAAAATGCAACCCAAATATTTCAACTGTTGGGAACCCCATGGGTGACTACTAAAGGACAGGTTTGGTGGCTGGAATTCACTCGCAGGCACCTGGAAGGCAGGCATGAGATGGTCTCCTGCAGAAGGCTGGCAGCCTTGAATAAACTACTTCAAGTTCAACTCTGCCTACACGGGGTTCACCCGAGACAGGCGATCAGCAACAGCGGCCGAGGTGAGGAACTCCCAGGAAAATGGAAAAAGACATCGGTACAAGGTCAAGGAGGCAAGGCAGGCAAAGCTCTTGGCTGAGCTTGGGTTGTTCGCTATGATGGTCCCTGAACAGCCAGGTGCCGCGGTCCACTCAGCTCCGATGGGAACGAGGGCCATGGGCACTGGCGACCTGGAGTCTGCACAGGAGGCAAACCTCCCTCGAAATAGCCTTGACCAGCAGCATTTGTGTTCCTGTGACTTGAGAGAATATTCCCCCAGTGGTTTTACTTGAGCCCCAGAAATTCTTATTTCAGCTGATGGTGCGTGTTGAGAACGAACCCCGTAATGGAGGAAGGAGTCCTGTCACCTCTGAGCAGTAGCAAGACCAAGCTGATGTCTCAAAGCCAGGCTGGACTGGCCTCGCTTCTAGGGAGATCGGAGTTCGGAAACTTGACTCGGGGTCTGTCAGCCCTCACTGGACCACTTTCCACCACTTCCTAGCTGTGTGATCTTGGGCAGGTGTCTGAACCACTGAGTCTCGGTTTCCAAGCCTCCAACGTGGGAATAAGGCTGGTCCCTACCTCAAGGTCAAATGGGCCGAAACCAGGAAAGCTCTTTGTATGGCTCTGGCGTACATTAAAGTCTCTATGAATGGTTGCCACAGGGGGCTCTTCCCAGCCAGGAAAGGCCTTTCCCACAATGCTGTTGGATTCCCTAGTGACCTTTAACCTCCCACCCATAGGACTTGGGGTTGTCATTTCGCATGCGTGCGTCCTATCTGATTCTATCCTTGCTCACAGAGCTTGGCTCTATGTGGGCTTTCAGTTGCTGCTCAGTGAACATAAGTAGACGGAAACAGACTCTGCCCCTTCCATGAGAGGGAAACAGAGGGTCCCAGTAGGGAAATGATGGCTGTGGCTCAGACCACTAGGAGCTGGAGGCTGTGTGGTACTTGCTCCAGCCTTGGTCTCCTCATTCTGTCAGTCACCTTCTTCTCACCCAAGAGAGTGCATGCTCCTTGTGACTTTTCAGGGGACCACGGAGGACCAGTAGGCTCTCGGGGGACTTCCGCCATACAGGGAGTGAGGCTCTGCAGGTGGCTGGGGGTCCAGGATGAGCAAGACAGGGAGGAGGGGCGGGAACAAGTAAAATTCATGTGATTACTGGTATTCCGGTGACTCATTTGTGCCAACAGGCTGGTGAGACAGAGAGAAACTCTGGGTGCAGAAAGATCAAGTGGGATAACATATCTGCAGGTTGTTTCAAAACCTTCAATCAACCACAGAGCAAGAGCTTGGGCTTCAAAGACATCTGGGGTCAAGACCGGTACCTGGAACTCACCTGCAGTGGTACCTGGAGTGGCACTTGGTGGTCGTCCCTGACTCAGTGGGTGACTCTGAGATGAAATCACATTGTGTTAGTTCTGTGCATAGCACCGTGCTGGCCATGTGGGCCTGCATAGACGCAGAGGGGGGAGCTGGGCCCTGGTTCAGCAGATACTTCTTCAGGGGATCGGCATACCCACTGCCAACACTCCTCTCCAGAAGCTTGGCACAGTGCCCTCTCCTAGGCCACACTCTCATACATTATCTGAGTCCTTATCACTCAAGATCTGGCATGAACTGTTATTGGAAGAGCATGTCTTACCACCCTGGAGGCCTGGGAGCTGTGCTCAGGCAGAAGCTGGGCCGTATTCATCTCCGTATTCCATGTGCCCAGCACAGTGTCTGATCAACTCCAAAGATTTAGTCCCGAGGATGCACGTGGTAGCCTCAGGACAGGGCCAAACCTGGGGTGGCTGTTTCTTGGTCTTTTGATCAGCACAATCTAGCTCCTATTTTCATAAGCCTGGTTTCTAATTTGTTTTGTGTTTTAGTCATCAGCCCCATGAATGAGAGCATTCCATATAACCCACAGGATAACAAGTCCATTACAATGCTTGTTCCTGAGTTGGGCAGGGAGAAGCCCTCCCTCAGCGAAGGTCAAAATGGTTTTGAAAAAGGGAAATACATCCAATTTCAAACATGGGAGTGTCCAAGAGCTTGGGCGAACTGGCTTCTCTTCACCTCCCCTGTGTTGGGGAGCTTGTGAGGGTCCAGAGAGGTTTGACAAGTTTATGCCGGAGAAGCAGGGTGACTGGAACCAGTCTGTGCTCCATATCCTGGCTACTTGGTCACGGCATGGATATTGTCTGAAGTTTAAAATGAGATGTATGTAATAAAACGACCTTTATCTATCTCGCAGAGTGAGCGCAAACCCATTTTCTTTCTATTTTTAATTTCTGGTAAAAATAAATGCAGCCAGACCCATTCCCATGATGTAATTTTGCAACATTCTGACCAGCCACATGGGTTAAATCCTTCACAGGGTGTCCAACCATTGTGTCATTTTTGTTCCAGTTCTTTCAGTTCAATATACTTAATCTCTCTGTCTCCCTGCCACCTCCAACCATCTCTTTCCCACCTTAAAATAGCTGTTGGCCCTTGGGTCTGACATAGATGCATCGAGTATCTTTCAAGTGACACGTGAGTTACCTAACAGAAGCTTCTCGCCATAGTCCTCTGTGTAGGGCTGTTTTGGCAATGTTAACTGGTGGTGTGCTCTCAGGTTGGAGCGAGTGGTTTGTTGTGTTACTGAGACAGACTGAAGCTGTCATCTTTCCCACTTAGAGAAACAAAACCTGATGACCACCTACAGAGTACGTCTCCCGCTCCACCTGCTTTCTGGTACCCACTCATGAATATACATATATCTACCTACTGACATCATTTCATAAACGAGACAAAACATACAGTATTTGTCTTTATCATGGTCTTATTTTGTGAGACATAATGCCTTTCAGGTTCATCCATGGTGTAAGACTCATTTCTCTTTATTGCGCTCCCACCACATGGAGGGGTGACTTTCTCCTTCTCCTCCCATCCAACGATGGACCCACAAGCTGTGTTCGTGCTTACACTGTGTGGCGGTCATGTGCTTATGCTAATTTCATGTTTGAGATGCAGGGGTGGAGTTTAGCCTGTTCATCTGGAGATAGCCATTGAGTAGCCATTGAGGCCTCTGTGTGGGCATGGCTTTCTCCTGAAACTTCTGGGAAATCTCACGATATTTTCCTCATGGAGATGAGAAGCTATCTCCCCAGTTGTGGAGTTAGTCTCAGAGACAACAAACTATGGACAAGACAAGATGGCAGTGTCCAAGGAGCTGAAGGAGCCGGAGGAGAAGCCACATGGCCTTGCCCTGATGGATCCAGACCTCTGCAGCTGGAGAAGCCACGTGGAGACGCCTGTCAGCGCTGAGTTGCTTCTGCCACCACTGGATGCTGTTGATGGACCCCGAGCCCTGGAAGCGAGGAGCCCTGGGGAGACCCCTGCCAGTGTCGGGATTCTGCACCCACTGGCCTGTGACTTCGTGAGTCAGAAGGAGACATTATAGACTGGTATCCGGCATGTGGGCTGATATCGGACTTCTGACTTTGGACTGGACTGGGATGCTTTCTTAATATCCTATCCCTCATATATAAACTGTACCCTCATATCCATATGCGTGTCTATGGATTTGTTTCTCTAGTCTATCTGGACTGACACACTGAGTAGTGCCAACGAGCACAGTGTAGAGATGCATTTACGTCACTTCTCTTCCTTTCTTTTTTTTTTTTTTTTGGCATCACTGCTCTCCAGTGGTGGGAGTAGGAGGCCCAGCCCCACTGCTGGAATTGAACCTCCGTCCCAGTGGGCTGCAGTCCTGCGCACAACCACTACACCACCGGGGCTCAGCCGCATTTGCGTCACTTCTATGAGACCTCTTGGGCATATATGTACAAGTAGATTTACTATATCATGTGCAAAATCCACCTTCAGGCTTTTTTTTTTTTTTTTGAGGAACCACTAGATTTTTCCTTAATGGCCGTTTCCAGATTTTTCTATCAAGGTTATACTCTTTTGTATTTCCATCAACCACAGATAAGCATTCTAATTTCTCCATCTCCCCTAGAACCCATGTGATAATTTTTAAACTTACCTATCCCCAAACCCCAAACCAAGCCCACTGCCCTGGAGTGGATCCCAGTTCACGGTGACGCCAGAGGACCGAGGAGCACCGCCAGGCCAGCTTTCTAAGTCTGCACGTCTTTGTGGGAGCAGGCACTCCCTCCTCTCTGTCTCCTGCAGAGTGGCCACTTTGGTCCGAATCACCAACCTTTTCATTAGCAGCTGTGTGCTTACCCACTCCACCAACAGGACGCCTTGCGCCCCCCCCCCCCCCCCCATCGCACACCCAGTGGAGAGAAATGGTACCACATTAGGGTTTTGGTGGTAAATGCCATTCAGCATCTTTTCGAGTGCTGGCGATTTCAATATTCCCTTTGGTGAAGTGTCTGCTCTTGTGAAACCCAAGTTATTGATTTTGTTTTCTCGGGCTCATGCATCTTGAAGTGTTTGAAAGTAGATTAAAAAAAAATCGTTGCTTCTATATTTTCTTCCAAGAATTTTATGATTTTACATTCAAGGCTTAAAAACTTGATGTGCTTTTCATTTCTTTTGCGTCAAAAATTATTTTTGTGTATAGCATGAGATCTGGATCGTGGTTATTTTTTGGCTTGTCGAATTCCAGTTTTGCCAGAACCCTTTGTCAAAGAGGCTCAAACCTCTTATCTTTTAAATGAACTTAACATCGCCCCGCCTCCAAGAAACAAAAAACACAACACAGACATAGTTGGCATCTAGATAAGATTGATGGCATCCCCAGATGTCTAGCAAAACCAAGATGTGGCTAGCTATTGTATGAAAATGAGGTGAAAGAAAGATTAATTAAGTAGGTCCGGGAAGCAGGGGAGCTCAAGGCTTGACTGCCTGGAGTTCTCTTAGATAAGCATATTCTAGAAACTACTTCAGACAGACAACTGAACTCATGGATGGTCCAGTACTGATGACCTGGAAAAACAAGCAAACCAACTAACAAGCAAGCAAGCAAATAATACCCCTCATCTTCTAAATATTCTTCAATCTCCAAAGAAGTCTATCCTTGCAGCATTCCTTCCTTCCTTCCATACAGAATTCTGGTATTGCTCTGCTCCTCTGGCTCAAGCTGGGTGAAAGCCCTGGCTCTCACATTTCTTCTCTGTGCTCTCTATCTGGACACAGGCTAGCACAGGATGGAGAGGACTGGGACGGAAGAGTCCACAGAGGGGCCGTTGACCCTTGGGCAAGCCCTGCTTCCTGTTCCCCCTCTGCCTCCTCCTGGGGTGATGGGCCTGAGCCACCGTGACCTCAATGAGGCCTCGTGAGGCTTCGGAGCCTGACCACCAGTTGTCATCAGAACAGAGTTAACATAAGACCCTCCCCTTCAAGGTCGTGGGAAGGTTCGAATAATGAAGCATCCTGGACACATAGTGAGTACTCGCTGCTATCGCTGCCACACACAGTGGGGCGTCAAGCAACTCACACACTGCCTGAGAGTCTCCATCTCAGTATTCACTCTCCACCCGTCAGTGCTAGCTGCCACCACTCCAGGTCATAGAACATTGACGACAGCACCAAGGACAGTGACATCGAGAAGGCGCTCCCCAACCGTCAGGCAAAGCTTTGTCCTCTTGTCCTTTTCACCCAGGGCTTGCAGGGTGAGACTCAGAATTCTGCCTCAGCCCAGGGTCGACCAATCAAGCCAAGAGGTCAAGTCAGTGGGCCAACTCCGTGAGCGAGCAGACAGAGAGATGGACCAGCGCCTCACCACACTGCCAGTCCAGTGAGATGCTGTGGCCCAGCTGTCTGCAGGGTGCTGACTCTGGGGCTCCACAGGCTGCGTGAGCATCCAATGTGGGCTTCAGGAAGGATCACCACTTTTTATTTCCTTATTTTATGGTTCATATCAAGAGCAGCTTTATTCTGCCCATTTCCCTATCTAAAGCATATGACTCAGCAGCTTGTAGAGTGTTCGGAACTGTGCAACCGCCATCTTCTAGAACATTCATCACTCCAGCAAGAAACCTCATCTTCATGAGCAGTCATTTCCCATAGTTCTCCAACACCCCCTTCCCCAGCCCCTCCACCCCCTGGATCTACGTTCTGTCTCTATGGGCTTGTTTAACTGGATATCTCTGAGAAGTGAGATTGTACAATATGTGGTCTTCTTTCACTCCACATCATGTTTATGAGGTTTATCCAAGCTGGAGCAGGTGCTGGAACTCCGTCACCTTTTCAGGACTGTATACTACTCCATCACCTGGTTGTACTAATTTCTGTTCATTCCTTAGAGCACAAACACTGGAGTTATTGCTACATTGGGGCTGTTATGAGGAGTATTGTTACAGGCATACTTCCACAGGTCTTCACGTGGGCATATGATTTCATCTCACTTTAAAAAAAGAATCATTTGGAGTGGATGGGTGAGTCGTAAGGTGTATATTTAACTTTTATTACAAGCGGCCCAAGTTTACCCCCAAACCATTTTATTTGTTTTTTAAATTTCCTGTATTTATATTAAGAATGCTGCTAGGGGCATACTTGTCATATTAAGTGCTAATTTCCATAGGCTTGACTTTTAGGAATGGCACTGGGTCCAAGCAGGCTGGAAGGAAGCACTCAGCTTTTTCATCACCTCTGAGCTTTTGAGTAAGAGGGACAGGGGAGCCTGGATTGGCTGAGGATCCCACGTTGTGAGGGGATACTTGGTCTATCATAGCAGATTATTCTGTCGCGCTGTCTTGTCACGTGGCAGCCAGGTCTTTGACCTAAACCATTTTATTAGGAGCTGATACAGATGTCATAGCCTTCCATAGTTTAATTACAACCAGCAGTATTGTACAATCACGACCACAAACAGTTTCAAGACATTCTCTTCCTTCTTGAATGCCCTGATGTCAGTTCCCCATGACCACCGTCCTCTCCTGGCAATGCACTCTCCACAAGACTCTGGTTCTATCTGTTGTTTCTATAGGTTCACCCATCCTGGGTTTCATACACAGAAAACCAGAAAAATATATAATGAAAACTCAAGGGGGTCACCCCCAATGACCAAATACAGCTGAGATAAACCCCAATATGAAAAAAGAAACACACACACACAAGCTAACCAACCTACCGAAATTTTGAAAACCAGATCGGGCCCGATGTGCATCAGAGGGGGAAATCAATTGACCTAAGTTCTGTTTATTTTAATTTTATGATTATTATTTTCTAGGCTTGAAATGAACTTGTAAACCATCAAAGACTCCAAGTCCACTTCAGTTTTCCTTTTCCTTCTTTTTTAGCCACTCAGAACAATGCTTAGATCTGAGGGACAGGAAATACTCAAGATTATTATTATTTCTTTTTTAACAAAGTAGCCTGACTGCTCTGTTCCTGGGTTCTGCAGTGGAGATGGGATGAGAAAGACAGTGGCCGCTCTTGATAGGCTCACAGTTGTCATCTGGGGGCCTCGGTTAAAGTGTTAGCCTTTGTTCCAAAGGTTGCCTGCCAGGACCCTTCAGGGTAAACAGTGAAGAGAAGGTGTTTGCAAGGGGAAATCTATCAAGGGAGAAAGAACGAGAGCATCTCAGTGGGTAGCCAGGCAGAGAGCTTAGTTGGCAATTTGCAGTTTGGCAGCCTGTGCGTTTTAGCACACTGGAATCTCCTGACTGCTAGTTCTTTACTTCCTTTAATTAGCCTTCCCCGCTTACAGCGACAGGTCAAGATTTCTAGGAAGTCTCCAGTCGATCCAGTCTGCAAGCCACACATCCCAAGAACTTCACGTGTCTGGGTTTAACCGCATCCCATTGCTCATCACTGACCTGAGCAAAAAATCCAGTGACTGTAGCCCCCACTCATGGCAGCCCCATGTGTACCCAGGTTTTCAAAGGCTGACTTTTAAAAATCATTTTATTGGGACTTGTATAACTCGTATCACAATCCACACATCCATCCATCGTGTCAAGCACGTTTGTACATTTGTTGCCCTCATCATTCTCAAAACATCTGCTTTCTGTTTAAGCCCTTGGTATTAGTTCCTCATTGTTTCCCTTTCCTCCCTGCTCCCCACTCCTTCATGATCCCTTGATAATTTCTAAATTATTGTTATTTTGCCATGTATTACAGATCCAATGTAATTGGATCTTTACCCGCTTTTCTGTTGTCCATACCCCAGAGAAGAGGTTATATGTAGAAGAGGTTATATGTAATTGGTTCCCCTTTTCTACTCCATCTTCCCTCCACCCTCCCGGTATCACCACTCTCACCACTGGTCCTGAAGGGATCATCTGCACTGGATTCCCTGTGTTTCCGGTTCCTATCTGAACCAGTGTACACCCCGTGGTCTAGCCAGATTTGTAAGGTAGACTTGGGATCATGATAGTGGGGGGAGGTGGGGGAGGAAGCATTTAAGAACTAGAGAGAAGTTGTATGTTTCATCATTGCTACACGGTGCCCTGAATGGCTCATCTCCTCCCCACAACACTTCTGTAAGGGGATGTCCAGTTGTCTACAGATGGACTTTGGATCCCTCAAAGGCTGATTTTTTTTTTAAAGTAGGTCACCAAACCTTTTTTTGGAGATACCCCTGTGCGCCTGGAGACCTGTCTCTGGGGATGACCCAACAGCAGTGGTGTTCCCTGACTCACCTCCAACCCTAAGCAAGTATATTATTGACAAAGTGTCCTATCGCTTAGGAAATATCTCCCCTGGAAGAATGAAACAGTTACATATTAAAGCCTGTTAACATGCAGGCATGCATCAGTTGACCTCCATGTTCCAGCCACTGCAGACCACTGGGAGTCTAGTTGGTAGGAAAATAAGTTACTGAAGTTTAAAGGCAAAGTCTGCTCCGGGAAGCCACGTGGAAGTAAATCCAAGGGCCATCCAGGCTCCTTCAATAGCAACAGTTCTGAGGAGGGAGATTTCCCAAGGAGGGAAAATGCAATTTTCTGAGCAAAAGACTGGATTTAGTTGCCATGAAGATCAGAGAGGGAGAAATCACATCTGCTTGTGCCTTCTGGTTTTCATGATTCTTTATCATTTATGATCTCACCTACTCCTCCAGTTACAAGCACCACCCCCACCCCACCCCACACACATGCATACTTTTATAGATGAGAAAGCAGAGGCAGAGGCCGGGAGGGACAGAAAGAATCACCCAAGGTTGCAGAGAGAGAGAATTCACAAAGTGAACTTCTGATTCCTGCAGGGAACTCTCCTCCTCGATTCCCACCCCCACTCCCCCTCCACTGCCCTGCTTGACTTTCGATGGAAATTCTAAGCACAGAACACTCTTTGGTAGGTTTTAGGACTAAACATTAAGGAAGAAGGACGAATCTGTTGCCACACACTACAGATAAAGGTAGTCTATTAATGGGCCTAAAATCATACCCTCATTCTCTCTCCCCCAAAGTCCACCCAGAACAAGTAACTCAGTTACCTAAGCTTATGTGCATTTACTCAAAGGCCCTAGGCGGGGCACTGAAGATCTTGCGATAATTCTGAAAAAAATCCCTAGCCTATTAAGCCTGTGGTACACAGCAGGAGACAGCTATATAAAGAAGCACTAGATACAATGGTGTAAGAAGGGCTGTGAGGGAGACTGTGGGAGCACCGAGGAGGAGGACTTAGGGCTGTTTTCACAAAAGTGGGGAAATCCATGTTAGGCCTTGAAGGATGAAGAGAAGGTCATTGGAAGACAATGGGAAGAACATTTTGATGGCATCTGGTTGTGAAATCTCAGTACCTCCAGGAAGTAGGCAGTCCCCAGAGGGAGCCTGTAGCCCAGTGGGGTGAGAGGAATGGTGGGAGTAAGAGTTCACCAGAGACTTGGCCTCAGAGTCTTGAAGGTCAAGCTAGGGAGTTCGTACATACCCCACAGGAAGGATGCTCATCCCCCTGAGCAGGAGGATGACCTGGTCAGAGAGGATGCTTGAGAGAGTTGCCTGGTGATGATGAGAGCCAATGGGAAGAAGGAGCAAGGCTGGAACTGCTTTCAGAAGCATCTTCAGTTAATGGGGGTTCAATCCCGCAGCTTTGTAATGTGCCAGTCCTAGGCCAGTTGCCTGGGTTTGGCAATTGGCTGGCAACACTTCTGGGGAAGCTGGGACTTGCGTGAGCCTCATGGATGGGTGCTTGGTGACCACTTAGTGATCTCTTCTCAGTGGTCACTGGTTCGATCCCCATAACCAAGACCCTGATTCACTTCCCCTCCAGGGAAGATCCCAGGACACCATGAGTCCTGGTAACCCTAGTTTGGGAAAAGACAGTGCTCAGCGGGGATTGCAACAGCTCCTCCCTCCCAACCCCCCCATCTCCTGGGCGCTTGACACCTTCACGCCTCACCTTGAACACTCCATCACTGGGCTCAGCTCACAGCTCGGCTCCTTGGAGCCACAGCTGACCCTGGAGGCAGGTAGGGCAGGGCTATTTAGAGCTCTTGCTTTTCCCAAGAGGAAAGGGAGGTACAGAGAAGTGCCAAGGTGCGTCCAAGTCTCCGTGGTTCATAAAGGGACAGGGACTCAGACACTCATTCGGTACAGTGGAGGGTTGACCTCAATGAAGGGGAGCCCTCAGGTGGGTGCACCCACCTCAGGGTGGGTGCAAGAACTACAACACCGAACTCAAGCTTATTGGCACCCGTGAAGATGAAGCAGGTTAGGCAACAGGTTTTTCTATCACCCAAACCCACACCTCCACCCCCCCAGACCGCTTCCCTGCCCCCATCCCTGCTCTTTCTATGCAAATCCACCTCAGGAATGCCTTGTTATTTTTTTTAAGTTCTATTGAGCTCTAATTCTCATATTATTCTCTTCCATAGTTAAGTCGCTTTCAAAAAGAGCTGTTCTAGTGCTCAAAATCAGTTCTAGTGCTCCCTCTCCTTGCCTACATTCCTTATTTACTCCCCAACTCCCTTCCAGCCCCCCATTTCCCCATTAAACCATTCTATCTGTC
The DNA here is from genome assembly GCA_004026705.1 of Nesogale talazaci. Taxonomy (NCBI): domain Eukaryota; kingdom Metazoa; phylum Chordata; class Mammalia; order Afrosoricida; family Tenrecidae; genus Nesogale; species Nesogale talazaci. The sequence goes on along the minus strand of PVJH01025717.1, from coordinate 9,286 downwards.
ATCATCTCTATGCATCCAATCCTTCCAGGTTTTATAAACTGGGAAACCTAACAGAAGCCATGAAAAACCAAAATGAAACAGAAAGGACAAAAAATAAGGTAAAGATAAAAATAAACCGCAAGGAAGAAAAGACCAACAGCAATAGCTTAAAAAGCCAGAGAGGAAATTCCTACCGTGGAACAAGTGAGAAATACTTAAACACAGAGCAAATTCTGGTTGAGTCAGGAGGTAGGTAAGGAGGAAATCTGACCAGGTAGCGTGTTACACCGTAGTTTCATCAACCATAATCACATTTACAGTAATCTCTGTGAGAACAAAGCTGCTCTCATCCCTCAATTGTGGCCAGAGGGGATCTTCCAGAGGCTTAATCTGACTAGGGATGCTGCAGATGGATTTTGGGCTCCCAGCGGTCCTCCCGAGCCTTCTACAAATTGGACGTTGAGTGCTGATACTTACCCCTTCGTCATGTTTGGATTTTGTTGTCATATCTTTGGAACACACGGGCTGGTGTACTTCTTCCACGTGGACTTCGTTTAGATGGCTGCAGGTGTGAATACAAACCTTTAAGACCCCGTCATGTTTCCAGCTGATAGCCAGGCACCCTCTGCTTTCTTCCCCACACTCTACTCTAGCCCCCTGGTCTTCAGTGATCATATCATGAAGGTGAGTGAGTATCTAGCAGGCCATGTTAGCAGAACGAACTGTTCTTGGGTTGGGGCTAGAATTCAGGGGGAGCCCAGAATCCCTCTGCTTCTCCACAGGTTCTGGACAACTCTGGTTTAAATAGCAGTTATATTTTCTTTTTATGACGATGACAGCAACAACAACGACAAATCCCAGAAGAAACAAGAACACCCCCCCCAAAAAAAAAAACAAAAAAGAAAAACAATGCTAATTATTGCCCTGGGGTGTAAGATGATTGTATTGCTGGCATCATTTATTTACCCCATGGTGTAGAATTTAAGGTAGTCTTGAATAGAGAAGTTCATGCGAGTACAGTTCAGCTGCTTTGTACAGATTGAATTCTTTTTTTGTTTTTTGGTATCACTGCCCTCTGGTGGGAGTAGGAGGCCCAGCCTTGCTCCTGGAGAGCTGCTGCTGGATTTGAACCATCAAGCCAGTGGGCCGCAGTCCCGCACTCAACCACTACACCACCGGGGCTCAGCCCCTCGATTGAATTCTTAAATGATTGATCTATGCTTACATTGGGCATGGGGGTTGGTGCAAGAGGAAATTTTTCCTGTAACAGTCCTTGCAAAAGCAGATCCTTTATGACTCAGATTAATACCTGTCCAATTAATGCAAGGGAAGCATTGAGATAGTAAATATATGGTGATTCTGGGTCCCTTTTCACTGGATGCCTGCTAAGCCAGGGGTCCCACCCAAGGTCCAATGACTGCCATTCCCACAGTCTTGGGGTAGCCATCCTTGGCTTCCTCTCCCACCAGGAAATTTCAGTCTGAAGTTCAAGGGGTCTGGACAGTTCTGAGGTAGGGCCCAGTTTGTTCTGTTGGGCTTCCACATGGAGTCCTCCCGGTGTGGCCCTGAGGGGAATGCCATGTTTCCTGTAAAGCCCGAGTTTATGGTCATCATGGTGTTAAGTCTATGATGTGATTCCTCCAGTGAAGGTCTTGGGATGCCTAGAAGTACACTCTTTCAGGCTGCTTTCCATAAAAGGGAAGGAAGATTCCCAAAGGCTAAATAAAGATAATGAACACTGCCGTGTGCTATACAGACGCTTGCTTCCTGTGGCCCCTCCCATTGGAGGAAACTGAGGCTCTTGGTGAGCGGGCCCCATGTAACAGAGGCCTGTCCACGTGATGCCTAGCAGATGATGCATCAAGCTGTCTCCCAAATCTGGAGACAGATTTGGAAACAAATCTCTTTCAACACTGGCGACAGTCAAGCTGGCTGCGCCGAGCGAGGCCTGATGAAGACACGGGCCCCTGGAGACGGAAATACTTCTCCAGGAGACCTGGCAGCTGACTTGCAAAATACCTCGGTGTTACAAGCGGTTTTTTGCAACAGCTATTGTGTCAAGGCAAGGAGACCACAGTGCTCTGGGGCTTTTTTTTTTCTTTCTTTCAATCCTTTTTATCTCTTTCTGACAAATAATTCTGATTCCGCCAGCAGGGTGAGACCTGCCAAGGGAAGTTGCCCTTCCCCTCCCCCCCCCGGAGTGGCACCCACTTCCTCCCGGGCCCAGGCCAAACGCGGCTGGGTTTGCTATCTCCCAGGCGGCCCAGGTACTGCCGAGTTTGTTTTATGGATGGGCCTGTCGTGAGTCAATATGATAATGTTTCCTGTGAGAACTTTATTTCCCTGCATTGTTCGCAAAGCCTGTGCGTGTGCCCGAGCACGTACTCCTCGGGGCCTGTGAGGCTGCTGTGCTCGGGAGGACAGGACACCTCTGAGATGTGGTGTGTCCTGTGGTGTGGCCCGCTGGTGGCAGGGAGCATGAAGGTGGGGTGAGTTGTGCACAGGCCTGCCTTCAGCCTGCGGTGTGGATGTATGTGGGGGACATGGACTGGCTCAACTCCCCGCACCCCTCTGGCTGAACATCACTTCAATCTATTCCACACCGTGGGGCCCCAGGTTGTGTGAGCTGCAGTCTCAGGGCCTGCTGGAGCCGCTTTGCAAGCTTCTGTTCAGGCTGCAATGGGTCTGCTCTTGGAGCACCCTGATTTGCAGATGGGGAGACCAAAGCGGGGCATGATTTGTTGGAGCGAAACCAACCAAACCGGGAGGCTGAACAGGATGGCGGAAAAGCAGGATCTTTGGTGTTGGGGGGTCCTGTGTTCAAATTCTGGCTTGGGCACTGGGCAAGTTACCTTGTGTCGATTGCGATTAATCTTACCGATCTCCCAGAAAGGTGGTGGATATTGAATCAGGAAAGAGACACTGAAAAAAACCACCGCAGCAGGAGTTGAGAGCGTATTCCTTATCTTGTTTCCTGTTTTCTCTGAAGGACGGGCGAGAGCTGGAGCGCTCTGGCCTGTCAGCCCAGCCACCTCGGGTGAGGGTCCCTGAGGCTTGCAGACCCAGGAACACCTCTCTCCCCGAGCAGTTCTCCTTCGGGACCCTTGAATCAAAGCCACAGGGCTCAGAACGTCTCCAGAACAGAGAGGAAATGGCCTGGTGCCGGCAGATGGCTATCAGTCTTAGTCAGGCTTAGCCAAGAGTTTTAAAAGAAGAAAGAAGAAGAAAAAAAAAAAGCAGCAGCTTGAAGTCACCCTCGTTCTCCTTCGCGTCTCACCCCACAGCGTTCAGTTCCTTCTCTGCCCCCCATTCTTGGCAACCAGGGGCAACTTCACGTCCACGGTGCTGAGCTTTCCTGACTGTGTGATGCCTCTTTCCATCCTCGTTAGCATCTTACTGCTCTGGAACTTTCCAGGGGGTAGTGAACTTGGATGTATTTGTCTGCCTAGCAATCACCGGCTCCTTCTTCTAGATCAGTGGTTCTCAACCTTCCTCATGCCGCAACCCTTTAATACAGTTCCTCATGTGGTCGTGACCCCTCAACCATAAAATTGTTTTCGTTGCTACTTCATCCCTGTCATTTTGCTGCTGTTATGAATCGGGCGACCCCGGTGAAAGGGTCCTTTGACCTCCCCCCCTAAGGGGTCGTGACCCACAGGTTGAGATAGAAATAGCACCCAGTTTGGATTTTCGAGACACGCCCCCACCCCACTTCATCCCACCCTTTCATTAGATGAAGGCGTGACAACTCTCTCTCTCTCAGAGAGTTCATTCGGACTCATGGCGACCCTGTAGGACAGGGTAGAACCGTCCCTGTGGGTTTTCTGAGCCTGGAAGTCTTTGTGGGAGTTGAAAGGCCCATCTTTCTCCCATGGAGCACTCGGTTGGTTCAAACTGCTGACCTGGTGGTCAGCAGCCTGATGTGGAACCACTGAACCACACAGGGCTTCTTCCAGTCCTCAGAAGATGGTCAATTTGGTCCAACTCTTTGGAACCAGAGGAGTGGACGAGCCCCAGGTCAGGCCAGGCGATGCTGTTCTCCCGCATCTCACACTGAGATGGGGAGAGCCTACTGCCGTCCGAAGAGGTTTCTTGGAGAGATGACACATTGCTTCCTGCTGCTAAACCCTGGGAGCTGCATGCGACCTGTCCTTTCCGGAGCCTCAAGCGGTCCTGATGACGCTGGCTGTTAAAAGGTGAGGTGTTCGGTTCCCATTGAGGTTACCGCCTCTGATGGTCCATCGGGAGTCTCCACGAGCCAGCCTCAATTCCGTGACAAGGTGGGGTGGGGGGTGGGGGGAGTGATGCTGTTGGTGTGCTCCTGGGCCTGCTCTGTGAGCCTGCCCTTCCTAGCTTCCCAATCGACTCAGTTTAACCTCCGTCTTCCAGTCAGTGGCTGCTGCTCGCGACCCGGGGCTCCCAGTGTGTATACAGAAGGATCTGTAGCCCTCTCGCCTCTTCAACTCATCTCGAGGGCAGGAAACGAGCCATTCATCAACCAGTCACTGGTCTTTTCCCACAGACTGTTACCGAGAGCCTGTGATGGAGGCTGGGAGTTCGCCATGAAGACCCAGCCACACGGGTCTGCTGTGCTGCTCGTGAAAAACGCCCATTCACCACGTACTGGCGGAGGGTTCTCTGATTCCGGTGCTGGGTGGGCGGGCCTGCGGCTGAGGAGCAAGAACCTGGAGCAATAACTCTGGCCATCCACACAGAGCGGGTGTGAAAAACACAGCCAGAAACCCAGCGGGGCCAGCAGCCCAAGGCCACACAGTCCTCTAGCCTACAGGCTGTCCATGTACCCTGCAGAGGAATTCCTCAAGGCTGACTCTTGATGCTTCATGAAATATTCTAGTTTTTTTTTTAAATATAGATTTTATTGGGGCAGTGATGCCAAATTAAAAAAAAAAAGATTTTATTGGGGGCTCTTACAACATTCAATACATCGTTCGTATTAAGCATTCTTGTACACATGTTGCCACATTCATCTACAAACATTTTCTACTTGATCCCCTCCAGCATAAGCTCCTTTTTCCCTCTTCCTCTAATTCTTTATTTTTTTTTAATTCCAACTCCCCATATTTCCCTTTCCCCCTTCCCACCCCCATGAACTTCCAATAATTTACAAGTTGTTACTACCTCTTCATATAGTACACTGCCCAATGCGTCCCTCACCTAGCCCCCTTTTATCCGCACCCCAGAGAAGTCAAGTAGATTCCTGAAATTAGTTCCGCTATCCCTCCACTCTCCTAGTATCACCGCTCCCCGCCCCCCATTAGTCCAGAAGGATCATCTATCTTAAATTCCCCATGTTTCCGACTTCAGTGTTCATTCCCTGGTCTAGCTGGATCTGTCTGGTAGAATTGGGATCATGATAGTGGGTGGGAGGAAGCATTTGAGAACCAGAGGAAACGTGCACATTTCATTGCTACTACACTGCACCTTGACTGATTCATCTCCTCCCTGCAACCCCTCTGGAAGGGGATGTCGCTTTACCTATTGATGGGCTTTGGGTCCCCAATCTGAACTCCCCGTCATTTATAATGATATAATTTTTAAGTCTTTGATGCTTGATACCGGATCCCTTTGATACCTTGTGGTCACACAGGCTGTTGTGCTTCCTCCATGTGGGAAAACATTCTAGTTTTGTTGTTTAGTTTTATCGAGCTGTTCTTTACACACCATCAAATGACCTATCTGAAGTGATTCCTTGGGAGTCCTGGTGGTGGAGGGTTTGAAACCAGCAGTCGCTCCACAGGAGAGCGTCTGGGCTTTTTACTCCCGTGGAGAAGCACCCTCCAGCAGACCTTCCTCGCCTGTCCCGCAGCCTCGCTATGAGTTGGTAGGGAGTTTGGTTTGGTTTTTAAGCGATCCAGTGACGTTTTAGACAATTTCTAAAGTGATGCGGCCACTCCTCCAGGCCTCTCTGACAATGTTTCTGCGGTCAATTTCCATTTCAGGCATTCCAGTTAAAATGTTAAGATGAATTATTTCTGGAGGTGAGAGTCACACGACATTTTCAGTGAACGATTCCACTGGCTGCCCTCCCCGCCTTTTTCCAAAAGGAAACCTTGTCCCAAGCATAAGCCGTCGGTCCCCCTCCTCCAGTCTCTGGTAACGACCGATTCGCTTCCTGCCTTTAAAGCAATTTTTTTTTTAAAGCTAATGCAACATTTGAGAATCTCTGATCTGTTTCAGAACTCACTGAGTGTACCGATGGGGAAACTGAGGTGCGGAGGGTGGTGTGGAGGGAAGAATAAAGACTCATTAGGATACAACATGAACCAGGCGCAAGGTTCAGGTTCAGCTCCACAGCAGCCCGATAGCAAGGACCAGGTTCTACTCCCACATGGGGGGTGGGGGGGTCGGGGGTGGGCAGTGCTGGGCGGCAGCTAACAGTGTGGGCGTGTGAGCCCCCCTGTGTGAGTTCAGCCAGGGCTCCCCCATTTACGAGGGGTGCTTCACCTCGCTGTGCCTCAGTCTCTTCATCCGGCAAGTGAAGAGAACAGGACTGCCTGCAAAGGGCCGCGGGGGTCCGCAAGATCTTCCACACCGAGCACTGATCGCCCTGCACAGGAAGGAGCGAGGGCCAATCACGGTCGCTTCACGGGATCCCCCCTCTCCCAACGGACTCCTGCAAACTGGAAGTGAAATCAGCCGTGATTCAACCCGGCTAGCCCAGGCCCCACATGGACACGTGGGTGCAGGGGCAGCTTTCTAAGAACGTGGCGCAACAGCCCCACCCCGGGGTCCTGTCGTCTGGTTTGGTGGATGGTGCAACCTCCAGTGGGCTTGTTCAAGGAGCCTTGGACCCGGCAGGAAGGCGGTCTGCTACTGTTCCTTCCGCCCCGCTTTCTGCAATTTCCCAACGGCCACACAACATACACATTTCATCAGCATCCAAGGAGCTGGGGGGTCAGCTGGGATGGAGGCTGTAGCGTGGTGGTTCTGGATGCTCAAACCCTGCCCTACCCCCAGCCCCAGTCAGTTCTTCCCCCGCTCCCTGCCAAGCATCTGGATCCTGGAGCCAGGGCAGGGCACACGGATGAGAAGAAGCCACAGGCCCTTTAAGTTGGGCTTTCAGCCGTCTGCAGGCAGGGAGGAGGTTTACCTGGGCAAGGAGCTCTGGCACACACTGGTTCTGAGTAAGGGGAGGTGGGCCCCGGTCTGGGTAGGGAGGCACATTGCAAACAGTTCTGCCTTTTGGGTGAGTTATTTAAGCTGGGATCTAGTTTATGGGCAAGTGTTGCCTCGTTTGTCAGGTGGTCACAGTGAATGGAGCTCCTGGGTGGAGAGCCTCCCTGTGGTTCTGTTGATAGGAAGCTTTGGGAACAGATGCCCACTGCTGCAGTTCTTAGCCCTCCATTCAGAGTGGCTTCTGCTTGGTGACTAGCGGCTTCCTACGTGTGCATCCTGGGGCTCAGCAAACTCAGCGCAGACAGCAGTGGCCTGGGTTTCCCTAGAGTTCCCTAGTACTTCTTCCAGGGACTCGAAGATGAGTGAGTTCCAAAGGGGGAGATCAAGGACTGGAAAGACCATGCAAGCAGGCTGAGAATGAAAGAGAGAGAGAGAGAGAGAGAGAGAGAGAGAGAGAGAGAGAGAGAGAGAGAGAGAACACAAAGGAATAAGGAAGTAAATACAGTTTATAAAGTAGTACAGCCCCATTTTTGTTTGGGGGCAGGTGTGTGCTGTTGACCAGACGATTTGTGTGGCATATTAATTTCTGACTTGTCCTTGGCGATGTAAGAGACTCAGAAAGGAATGAGCAAGATCATCTCCCACCTCCACTCAGGTGAAGAAGTTCCTGGACATGATTTTTTTTTTCCTGCAGCCCGTGTTCCCAGAGGCGATTGCAGTGGAGCTGGGATTTGGGGATAAATAAAAATCAGAAATTAAGGGAACAGAAAGGATCCAAAGATGGGGGAAAAGGTCGTGTTCTCTTTGACGAGTGGGGCTGGAGAGGAAGCTGAATGGCGAGGGGGTCCCCAGAGGCCTGTGGAGCTTGACATTGGAGCCACGGCCTGGGACTTTAGAAAGAGATGCCTCTTCCCCTGCAAGGATGGAGTCACTGGCTTTGATTGACTGATGAATACTGCAGAAGCAGAATAAGCACTAGAAGCTCTTTCTTAACTTCCCAGATAGCGCCCAACTCAAAAACATATTGACCTGCTTTAGCAAGAAAATATATTTATTTTTTATTTAAGTGTCACAGAAGTGATGATTGTTGTACCCCAGTACAATAAGCAACAAAAACCAAACTGGTAACTGTTGAGTCCATTCAGAACTGGGCTCCATGGGGATTTGAAGAACTGTGACCTTCTGGAAGCAGATCACCAGGTCTTTCTTTCGAGGTACCTCTGAGTGGACCCAGTAACCAACCTTCTGATGAGTAACTCAGTGCTTAACCATTTTGCTACTGTCTTAGTCCAGGTAGACTAGAGAAACAAATTCATAGGCACGCATATGGATACAAGGGGAAGGTTTATATACAAGAGGAATGGAACATTGAGAAAGCATTCCAATCCAGTATAGTCCAAGGTTATAAGTCCAACATAAACCCATATGTCTGATTCTAGTCTATAAAGTCTTCTTTCAACTCACAAAGCATGTGCAATGACACCAGGACAATCACAGGCCAGTGGGTGCAGAGTCGTGTGCATCCAGCGGTGGTAGAAGCATCTCAGCACTGGCAGGGGTCTCTCTGTGGCTTCTCTGGCCCCAGAGGTCTGGTTTCATCAGGGCAAGCCCATGTGGCTTCTCCTCCAGGTTCCAGGACTCAGGATCTATCAGCATGCCACCATCTTGTCTTGTCAGTAGACCAACTCCAAGAGACTGAGTCTAGTCTCTCTTCTCTAATTGGGAAATACCGCGAGACTTCCCAGAATTCTCAGGAGAAAGCCACGCTCACACAGAGACCTCATTGGGTATCTCTAGATTGACAGGCTAGACTCCACCCCTAGACTTCCAATCATGAAATTGACACATGAGTACATGACTGCCACAGCCACCCAGCCCCTAATAATGTTGTTAGGGGCCACCTATGGCTTCAGACTCAGAGTGACCCTGTGTACAACAGTTGAAAGACTGTTTGATCTTGTCCCCTCCTCACAACGATCATGTTTGAGCTCATTGTTGCAGCCACTGTGTCCATTTAATATGTCAAGGGTCTTCCTGTTACATCCATCCTCTGCTTTATCAAGATCCCAGGGCATGTCCAAGATCGGGACACCTGGCCTGAAAGGTGAATAAGATATGCTACTTCTTTTTTTTGGGGGGGGGGCATCACTGCTCTCCGGTGGTGGGAGTA